>LZPO01044499.1:104961-135017 GCA_001675575.1 Neotoma lepida | reverse complement strand
AGCCCCATCAATAAAAAGACTGACTGGAGAGTTTGGAGTCTCTGTGTTTGAAACTGCTACCACATACAAGTAAATATCCTCTGTCTTAGAACTTCAATTTAAATCATTATGCACAACAGAAAAGAACACTGTTTTCACATGAGGCAAGTGTTACATGCATACATTTTTATCTTACACTTATAAATCAAAATGCTACTTTTAGTTTCTCATACAGCAGCCACAATTTACACAAAATGTCAGAAGCACTAAAATGCCATTGTATAAATTTACACTTAAAATTAAATCCAGAGTCACACAGAACAAGGTTGTATGAAGAGTGAAATTTATAAGTAAAACTCCTGGATCAGATTCATGAGCTCTATACAAACTTTATATTTTGAGGTTATTTATCAGACATTTGGCCCAGTGTTGCCATGGCCTGTAACACATTCACAACAGCTCTTGTAACCAGCAGAAAGAAATATCTCAAAGTCAAAGATGATAAAAAAAATTCCTGATCATAGTATTGATCAGATATTATGCTCACTCCGGTCCACCTTGTGCTACAAAGGTGACAACCCTACACAGAGACATAGAGAGAGCCTCATGGCAGGGCTCTACAGGGTTTCCAACAGGTGGAAACCATCTGCAAATAAGACCAAATNCTTATGAATAATAAGGGGACTTTAAAATGATAAGCTTTGAGCATTTGTTGTTAGCGGCAGGGTAAGAGGGAAGTCGAGACACAGCTACGGTTTGAAGAGATCTTTTCGGAGACGTCTACTGGGTAAAGTGGGATTCTTGACTTCAACACAGAAAAGAATTTCAGGATGGGTCAGTATGAAGCAGAGCTTGAGTTTATTAAAAGAGATTTCAGCATAGACTTAAGCACAGGCATTAACAAAATAAGAGGCATACAGGAGAGGATAATACATACACACATGAGGGAGAGGCCATGTATGTGGCATCTGAAGTTACATTGTTCAAAGGATTTCTGAATCTCTCTCTCCTCCCTCCCTCTCTCCCTCTCTCCCTCCCTTCTTCTCTGTAAATGAGCTGTAAGGTGGCTCCTGAGGCACTCCAGATAGCATTGAAGCTGTCAAGGTAAAGGCACAGCTCACAAGGGGTGCACAGGGCAGTTAGGTCACTTTTTTTAAAAACTACAAATAAAGTTCATAGTTTTGTTCATGAAATTCCCAGAAAATTGCAGATTTATGCCTTTGAAAGGAGATAAGAGCATACTTCAAGGTCATGTGCATGCAAGCCTTAAACATAGCTCATTGCTATTTTAATGTTCTTGTTTGAAAATATCTCTATGTAAAAGGAATATTGTGTCTTAGCCACCTTCACAGCAAATGTTAACTGTACTGAATTATTGACTCTCAGCTGGTGAGCTACTGCAACCTAACTCATCCCATGTCTCCTTAATTTCCTGTCTTTCCATTCTCATTTATTATTTTCATTTTTGAAACTTAATTTTTGATAAAGTCCATGTTTAGTAACTGGCTCATAAAACCCCTCAGTTGACTCTATTCCACTGTCAGATAGAATGGTATTGGCTGTGATTGGTGTTATTGTTTTGTAACTTTGAATTAAATGGTAAATATTGGAAGGTTACCATATTTTTTTTTTTGAAGAAGGAAGTTCTCCATAGACAAGTCTGGCCTTTGACCTTGGCCCCTGGGGAGGATCTAGAACATTCTGCTTCACAGGAGTCTCTTTGCTGGTGGTTCAATGCTGNACTGTCTAGCGTGGATTAAGGTGGGGTTTGGATCACAGCCAGCTTATCAGTTCTGACCTCTAGAGAAACTAGAGACAACAAACGTGCTGGAGACCCATAGATGGAAGCTCAAAACATGTCTCTGGCATTAGGATTGTTTGGGGCTCAAGGCAATGAGCTCTGGCCTCCTTTCTATCCCAAAGCAGGACATCTATGTCCATTTCTAAAGAAAGCTACTTCTAACAGACCAGGAAGGGAGCTACCTGAAGACTAAGGACTGTCAGTGTTACAATAGACCTTACTAAACAATCCCTACCTGCCACATGATTCCTCCCCTTTTTCCAGAACCTTACCCTTCTCCCCCAGAAGCAAAGAGCGCCTTCTTTTTCTCTGCTTTAAAGTGTATATTAGCAGGGGCCAGAGAGACAGTTCAGCAGTTCAGAGCCTGGGCTTTACTTCTAGCACCCCACACGGTGGCTCACAACCAACTGTAACTCCAGTTCCAGGGAATCAAACATGCTCTTCTGGCCTCCACAGACACCAGGCACACACACGGTACACAGACACANATGCAGGCAAAACACCTATACACATAAAATAAAATAATTAAAATAACTAAAAATAAAGTCACATATAGGCTCTAAGTTTAACTGTCTTTTTGTGTCACAATTCTTTGGAAGCTCCCATGCAAATATGTATAATTAAATCTGCTATTTCTCTTATTAATTAGTTTTTCTGTCATTTAATTTGCATGGTGCTCAGACAATGAACCCAGGAGGGCATAGGAAGAAACTCTTTCTTCCCTACAGGTGTTAGCTCCAGTCTGGAANGCTGAAGACTGAAGGTCAACCATACACAAAACATGTGACATCAAATCATCAAGTGAACCTCCAGGTTGGGAATGATCCCTGCACATTGTCACATAGGAGAGTGGCAGGTACCCAAAGAGCAGCAAGTCCTGGCTCCGTGGCGGGGGGAGCACAGGAAGCCTGTGTCCATCCCTTCTGGACACCACCCAGTGTGCTTCTTCTATTGGCTGACCTTCATCTGTGCCTTTTCCGGTAATAATCCATGGCTGAGAATATAATGTTTTCAGTGAATTCTGTGAGCACTTCTAGCCAACAGCCAAATGGAGCATGATTTTAAAAACTTGCAATTCTGTTTTTCTACTTCTAATTTTTTCTATACTAAAAAAAGTGTGTGTTTGTAATAATATTTTTTAATCTGAATCACCAGCCTACAAATAAAAGACTTTTTATTAGTTATGAAAGCTTGACCATTAGCTTAGGCTTGTCCCACTAGCTCTTATAACTTAAATTAACCTGCTTTTATTAATCTATGTTCTACCACATGGCTCAGTTACCTCTATTCTATACCATATGTCCGGCCTCTTCAGTGTCTCCCTGGCATCTCCTGCGTGCCTAGAATCTTCTTCCCTCTCTATTCTTTCTCTGCCAGGAAGTCCCACCTATACCTCCTACCTAGATATTGGCCNTTCAACTATTTATTCAATCAATCACAGCAATATATCTTCATATAGTGTACAAATATCCCATAACATGTGTTCATTGTGTATGTATGTGCATGTGTGTATGGGGGAACAATATATGTGCACATGNATGTAATGNTCACAGAAGTACTTTAGCAGTCATTCCCTAGGCCTTGTACAATTTATTATTTAAGACTGTTCTCACTAGCCTAGGAGTCACCAATTTGGCTAGTCTGGCTGGCCACTGAGCCCCAGCTACCTGTCTGTCTCTCTCATTCCTAGATTACAGATATTTGTCATCAATCTAGCTTATTTTATGCAGGTGCTAAAGGATCAGATTCTGGTGNTCATGCTCATGAGGCAATCTCTTTACCAACTGAGCCATCTTCCAANTCCAAAACTAAGGGTTTTTAATGGGTACCGACCCAGTCCAGAACAAAGCCAGCAACAGATACCCCCCAAACCTGCAGTGTTAAACTATTCTTTTTTCACCACTTCAAGTCTCTAGGAAGAGTTTCAAAAATAAACAAAGCTTTAAAAGTAAACAAATACCCCCTTCCTATCTAAAGTGGCTATGTGGAGCAGCTGGGGTGAACATCAAGAAACCAAGTATGACCGAATTTGTCNAGGAAGCAGCCCTCTCCCAAAGGCTGTTACAAAGGAGAGACTAGACAATGAGAGCTGAGAGTCTGGTCCATCTACATAAAATATTTATTGTGNTCATCAATATTAAGTAGGTTGTGTCCCAGTCTGTACAATCAGGCTTTGTTTTAGTGTATTAATTTAATGCCACCTCTTTACATTTTATTAAATTACAAAAATGATCTAGTTAAAGAATGATCCCCCTCATAGAAGGTCCCAGGGCCCACTCTGCCCCAGCATCACCCTTTAGCAGCTTCAGAGACATCATTTGTGGAGCCTGTGTCAAACGAAAATGAGGGAGCCCTTGTTTCAAAGTTACTGAGTTTACTTCTGTGGCCATATAACTGAGCAAGAGACCACTCCAAATATTCAAAGAAAGCAATAACTCCACGGCAATGGGTAAGGCTGGCCTCAGTGCCAGTAAGTAGCCAGAATGACTTTGAATGACTGATCCTCATGTCTCAACCTGCTAAGTTCTGGGATTACAAGTGTGTGCCACCACGACTGATTGAACTTGCGGCTTTATGTGTGCTAGGTGAGCACTCTCCACACTAAGCCACCCCTGGGTCTTCTGGCTTTACATCACAGCTCACCAGTCAGAATGGTCTGAGCTATGAGCTCAAATCTCCCTTCCCAGTCTGTTGACAGGAGTTTGTAGGAAGAGCGGGGAAAGATGCTGCTTACTTGGTGGATGATAAGAGGAGAATTTTGCCATGCAGTGTCATTAACCAGACAACCTGGCTTCTGTGAATTGTCTGTGAAGGGCCTAGAGGCTTCTCCTGATTGGCTACCCAAGGAATTCCATCCAGGTATGCCCAAGTCTTATCTAGTTTCAATGGCAGGCATTCAACCAACAGTGGAAGCCTTCTGAGCACTGAGCCCACTGAATGTACCATTACGATTCCAGACTGTGTACACCCACAAGGCCAGGACTGCTTCAGAGGGAGCCTTATGCACAGAATTTTCCAACTCAATCTTGGGGCAGCCAGAATTAATGGGCTTGGGGAACAAAGGACCCAATACAGTTCCCACCATAACTCAATGTCTGGCTTTCCACCCTGTGATTAAAGGAGACGGAGAGCCCATCACAGGAGTTTATCGCTGCTGAGAAATGAAGGTTGTATCTGGAGATAAACCTCTCCCCTTGGGAAATAACTGTCGACCATCTTTCCTCACTGTGTTGCTTGTCTTATTTCTTGNACTATTTTTCCACATGTGAATGAATTAAAGGAGATAGAAGTGACCTTTCAGACCCACTTATAAGAAATGAAAAATGTCTTTCAGATTCATTTTTGAACATTTTCCTTGTTATTATTTTTTTCTTTACTTCTTTTTATGGTAGTTTTAAATGATTTTAATCTTTACCCATCTCGGATGAGAGCAGAATATTGTGTCTTTTCTGAATTCTGCCTCATGGTTGGTCTCACAGACTCTATTCTTTCCTTTCCTGTTTTTCTATGATTTTATTTCCTAGTTGGTTGTTTGAGGGAATCAGGGAGGGATTTAGNCAATTGAAAAACTTGTTTCAAAGAATGAGCATTGCACCTGCCTCTAAGAAACTGCAAATAATTCTGCTCA
Organism: Neotoma lepida; assembly: GCA_001675575.1. Lineage (NCBI taxonomy): Eukaryota > Metazoa > Chordata > Mammalia > Rodentia > Cricetidae > Neotoma > Neotoma lepida. The sequence goes on along the minus strand of LZPO01044499.1, from coordinate 129,609 downwards.
CTGCTGATGCACTGTGCATATGGAAACACCTAGTTATTATTGTTCTGCCCGAGATTCAGAAAACAGCTACAGAATGGCTGCATCCGGAGTGGCGGTATTGTAAACCAGAAACTTCTTGTTCTCTGTGCCCATAAAACACCCAGTTAGCTCCAGAGGCATCATCACAGCCCGATCCACACACCCTCCATAGATATAAAGTTAGCACCTTAAAGAGTGCTCTCATATCTATGGACTGTCTGTGTCTGTCATCTACTTCATGTTAAGTTTTAGATGTTATCAGTGTCGTTNGAATAAAGGTATTTCTACTAAAATTTTAAACAGGATTAAAGATTCTAATTCGGTATTTTAGAGGCAATTTCCATAATAAGTTTTCTGCAATTAAGTTGCCATATTAGGATATTTCTATGAACCATATACCTAGAAAGTGAGAAAACTCCATAAAAATACCATTAAGAACTATTTTTAAAGACATTTCTGCACAAATAAATGCTCATAAGCTGGCTCTTTTTGTCTTGCCCACAATTAAAAATGTGTTCTTATGGATAAAGATGGATTCTATTTTGTCTCTGTTCCCTTATTGCAGCGAAATTTTGATCCTCCAAGTCTCACACCTGCACAGGAGTTAATTGCTCTCTTCTGTTTCCAATGTTTTCTGGGCAAGCTGTACAGAGAGCAAGGCCCCCTGGCCAGATCGCTGCCAGACAGCGTTCCAGCACTCTGATCTATAAGAGAAGCTGGAATGCANTAGGGGTGGGGGTNNGGGGAAGACCGCAAGAATTGAGCAAAGCCAGGAGCTTTGAGGACGGCCTGGCACGCAGCTAGGTGCTCAGAAAGGCAAGCTTTGATGGAAGATTATGGTCCCGATGGCAGTTCAGTTCCCCGTTTTCTCACTGGTTCTTCTCTCTCTCACTGTCCTGTCTCTTTCCCTCACTCCCTTCCTCTCTCCCTTCCTCCCTCTCTCCCTCTCTCCCTTCCTCCTTCTCTCCCTCCCCATTATTGTAAAATGGAGAACCTACTACCAAGCAGTCCTGAGGTGTCTGCTAGACCATTTAGTTATTTTTAGACCATATAGTTATTTTTGAATGACAACATGGCTGCCCACCTACCTCAGCTCCTAGGGCCAGAGAATGTGTTCCTCATCCATGAGTCACTAGGCTTTTCTGCTTTTTTATTTCTTTTTTCCCTTCCACTTTGAAGCCAGAATCAATGTATTATCTCCCCTTCAAAAAGTGTGTGTGTGTGGGGGGGGGATACTTTTTCCTTCGCAACGTATTAGCCTTTACCTTCATGGCTTGAGTTTCATATGACCACTTCAGAGGCTTGTTTTCCTATCCCCTCAGTTATAAAAGTGGCATATTTCTTACCACACTGGCAACACCCTCGGCTATTTCATCACTAACTTCTGCTCCATTTTTTTCTGCTTAATTTTTTAAAATCCTACTAAAACTGACTGTATGATAAAAATAAGCTAGCATAAAATAGGAAAGAATCATTACCCAATGTCAGCATTTTCCTAGGAATTTCAAGAAGAACTTGGAGCTTTAAAAAAATATATTTATTTTATATGTTTGCTTGAGTGTATGTTTATGCACTTTGTACATGCAGTGGCCATAGTGGCCAGAAGAGGGCATCGGATCCTGGGAATTGGAGTTAAGGATGATTTGTGAGCCACCTTATGGGTGCCGAGGACTGAGCCCAGGTCCTCTGCAAGAATAGCAAGTACTCTTAACCACTGAGCCATCTCTCCAGCCTGGAGCTTTTTATTTATTTATTTTCCTTTGCAATTTCAAATTTGCAGCTGACTTCCCTTTGCTACATCTGTATTAACTCAAAGGTTGGAAGAAAACAGCAGACTAAGGCTCTTTGTACCAATCCCTGAAGAAAATGAAAATGAAAAAAATAAAGAGAGATTTCTCCCTCACAAACAGGTCTAGATAAACCAGACCAACTCTTCCTCTGAAGATAATAGAAAACCAGATTGAACAAAGACAATAACATTTGCCCTGTAACTTCTGATTAACAATAGAGAAATGCCAGGCCAGGAGAGGGTGACACAAGCCCCACGTTTGTGCTCTCTGTTGTACTGGGATGAACGAGAGCCTGAGCCAAGCATGGCCAATCTCGGACATTCCTCAAGGGGAAGGCAATTTACCTTGTGCATTGTGGCATGCTTAAACCATCTTTGCATTACTGTAAAAACTGTCTACAATGTCTCAACTGTTCTGAGACTGCTGCTCCTCCCTGTTGTTCCAAACTCAGCCAGTTTTCTGCGGCTCGGCCTCCCCCGCCCTACCCGGGGAGGAAAGCANTATCCCAAGGCCAGTCTGCTTTTGTTTTTCCGTTTCTGAGTAAAACCATCTCTCTTGNTCAGCCCCTTAAAACACTTCATTTTATGGACTGAAGTGGTTTCCATTTTGGAGTCACAAAATCAAGACCTTTTAATTTGTCATAATTTTGTCTTTTGTTCTAACATCATTGACATTATCTGGGGAGAGAACAAACTAGGAATTAGCTGTTAGGCTATGCATTTACATTATACAGCGATGTCATCTGTTTCTCAAAATACACTCCCCCCTTTTTTAGGAATGAGAGGCAACTGAGCCAAAAGGGTTAATTAACACCAACAAACACCTCATTTTTCTTGGCATTCCTTTTTAAAGAACCCCCTANCAAAACAGTGAAGCCATTTTAAAGACAAAACCTGTGTCTTTTTCCCTGAATGATGAATGTAAGGCAATCGTGACGTAACTATGAATGAGCTTGGTAAAACATGCTAAATACAAATTGCCTAAGACAATAAAAATGTTGGCTTTTAACCAACACAACTGATTTATAATTGGAATGCTGGCTTTGCAGGTAGCTTTCTGCTTTTAAACTTGCTAGCTGTGGTAAACATTCTTCTAAAAGCTTAAACCACCAGTGTTGTTTCCATGTGCCCCACAGCGGAGTCAATTGTCTGCACACACTAGCAAGCCAGATAATTGTTAATTGACAGTGTGGATTCATGTTTGAATATATTCACAAATGTACAGAAGGCAAGGTTTCTGCAAGCTTCGTAACACCGTCTGGAGGCAGGAGGTGAAATTCACCATTTTAATCCTATTAAAATAGATATTACACTCCTCTTCAAGGCTTAAAAAGTAGGAAGTATTACATTTATAGAATCTTCTGTTTCTGAGTGAGAGTGACTAAAACCACACCCAGGATGCATGCCACAGAAATCCCCGGGGGAAATCCCACAACGAGGACCCATGGTATGGACAGGGGCTCAACACTTCGTTCTTGAGCTGGTTTCTAGGTTCCCAACTGGAGTTAGCATTAACTCTTTATCATTGTGGAGTTAGAAGAGGGTGCTCACGTTGGTCAGCACTTTACAAAAGTATTTCAGTGCTTTAACAACCTGCCATGCAATGTGCACTGACAGCCATCAGCCCCTCACACCCCTTGCTAACTGTCTGGAAGACAGAGGCAAAGCTAATGGACTGCTGGGACTGAGTTCAGGTTTGCATTTCCTACCTGGATGGCCTTGGTAAGTTTGTGACGTGAGAACAAACTCAGGTAGTTCCTGCAAGGCGCTTAGAGGANATTCTGACACACAAAAAATTCTCTTTTTAACCAGTATTATCTATAAATAGAAGTCACAAGCAATGCTGTGTAGAGCAGAATCCAACAATGCCATAGGCTCAACACTTCCACTCCAATGTCCAGATCCAGTTTACATGGGTGTGTAGACCACAGGCTCAGTACCTCTAGGCTTACCCTCAGACACAGATTACAGGGGTCTGCAGACCACATTACTTATTAGTAACACCATGAAATCACTGGAGAGCCAAATGGGGACTCTAAGAAAACTTCTTGGTTTGGGGTGGCCAAACTTTTGACATTGCAACACGACAATTGTCATCTACAAAGACATTACTACCCTAGAATGCATGAAGCCTGTGGGCCATAGGAGAGACACACCTGGTTAGGCTGGACATGAATTAATGTGGTGAACAACAGCCAACACTTTCAATGTAGGCCCTGGTAACTGAGAATTTTAAGACTTTGTCAGGCCAATATCTCCCAACAGATAAATTGTGCTTTGGTGACCATCTGGAAATGTTACAGGTTCTATTTTTTCTTTTTCTCTTTGATGGATTTCCAAAATCTTCATTGACTGAAGGCTAATTATTTATGAGTTCTGTTGTCAACAATGGCTGGATTCTGCCTGGGGGGCTTGGACCATAGCTTTACAAGTGACATCTGTATCTTTGCAAGTTCTTAAAGGCTGTCTCAGACTTTATCAATGTCTTCTTGTCAGATATCTTCATCTGATTTGAATTCTTACACATATCTTACAAAATCATACAAGTTCACCCAAGATAATTTGGAATGCAAGTGGTCACTCTGCTGAATGTTCAATGTAACTGATATTGTTCATCTTAGAGATAACTTGNAGTGGAGGCATGATAATTTCTAGTATTGAATATTCTGACCTTTTTTAATTAACAAGAANAAATTTCTAACCCAAATTTTGCCATCCAAATAGGTTCATTAAAGGGTATTTTCCCCAAAGCTATTTGAAAATGCAGAAAAACTTGTGACCTTTTGATTCACCAAATCTTTGTCATTTTCTATCTGCCAACCCAATTCTCTTCTGAGTATGTTCTTCCTGCTAGATGCCATTTTCTCCTGCTTCGATTTTTTCCAAGACCCTCTTCCTTTCTCCTCGGTCCTCTCATCTTGACACATTCTCTAGCCCTGTGTCCCTCCCCTAAGAACATGTTTTTACAAATGCAAGTCATCCAAGGAAGGAAGAGGAAGCTTTTAAACAAGAGAATTTACCCTCTCCCTGAGAGAAGAGACAAGCATTCCCCAAGAATTTAGATCGCTACCAACTGGGAACTCGTCATTGTAGCCTCTGTGACTTCAGTCAACCTGACCATAGTAACAGGCTCTTCAGACATCAAAGCATGGCTCCACGATATTGAGCACAGGGAAGGATCTGTCTCTGACTCAGTTGAGTAGAACAGGACAACAGAAAACATACAGCATGACACAGATTATTTACTCAGGTAGGCTTGTGTTTCTAGCACTTGGCATGAGTCCAGTTGACAAGTGAAGATGGAGAATTGAAAATCACTTTTTCGCTGGGCGGTGGTGGCGCACGCCTTTAATCCCAGCACTCAGGAGGCAGAGGCAGGCNGATCTATGTGAGTTCNAGGCCAGCCTGGGCTACCGAGTGAGTTCCAGGAAAGGCGCAAAGCTACACAGAGAAACCCTGTCTTGAAAAACAAAAAAAAAAAAAAGAAAATCACTTTTTCAATCCTTTGTGACAACCGTCTGGGTAAACCCACAGGCTGCTGTTTCCAGTGTATCTATTTGTGCATGAACTGAAGCTAGCAACAGAAGATCTGGTTTCTAAGCTAGGGCTAGAATTGGAAGAAGTTTCNCTCATATGCAAATATTTTGAGATAGCTTTAGAATAAAGGGAATGAAAGTTAATAGCTTTGCAAATTAAAAATATGTAACTTATTTTTTACTTTTTTTACTTTTGTATTTATAAGAATCGCCATTAGTAAGCTGGGAAGCAATGGCACACACCTTTAATCCCAGCACTCAGGAGGCAGAAGCAAGTGGATCTCTGAGTTTGAGGCAAGCCTAGTCTACAAAGCAAGTTCCAGGACAGCCAGGGCTACACAGAGAAACCCTGTCTCAAACAAAAAAACACACACAAAAGAATCACTTTTGTGACTACTTTGAGAAAACACCTCTCTCTCTCTCTCTCTCTCTCTCTCTCTTTCTCTCCCCCCCTCTGAGTTATAGGATGTTAATAATAAACTCTACTCATCTTCACTCATCTCTTGAGTCTCAAAGAAAAGGTAGCTCTAACAGCCCTCAGACTGTTTCTCCATTCACGTGAAGCCTGAGTCCCATGCAAAACAATAAACTACTTCTATAGTAATTACAGTGTTGTCCTTCAGTGCTAGTGATTCCACATGAGTGGGAGCAAATATCAGAACTGTCCTCTCCACACTCCTTTTCCTTATAAAACTTTTCAACATCACCAAGAACCCTTCCCCCCTCAGATGACAGACAGAGGAAAAACTGGCATAGATGGCACCTTTGTCTTCAGCTGCAAATAGACCCTCAGAGCACCATTTGCCATGTGGATACCAAGCCTTTACTTATTGATTATGTACAAAGCTGATTTATAACTACAGGATAATAGTGGGAACTTTCATATTCCAAACGCCTACATTCTCTGTGGACCACACTTCACTGGCATGTGCACAGTAACTACAAAATGTGAACTGAACAATGTAAGATGAATTGCTAAACAGTCTTATATATAAAAACCCGGAGTCAGATATTGGGGTGAAAAACTGAGAGATCAGAGAAATAGGACAAGCCACAGACAACCTCACCTCACTGACACCTCAGTCTCCAAAGAGAGCTACTTCCTGTATACCCACACCTATATGCCTTTCTGTTCTGCCATCACATTTCCTCTCTCCACCCAGCTACATCACTTCCTCTTCCTACCCAGCTCTGTCACTTCCTGTCTGTCTGTACAGACCTCCAGACCTTTATGGTTAGTGCTGGGATTAAAGGTATGTACCACCACACCTGGCTCTGTTCCCAAGGTGGCCTTGAACTCACAGAGATCCACACGGATCTCTGCCTCCTGAGTGATAGGATTAAAGGCATGTACTACAGTTACCTGACCTCTATGTTTACTATAGTGGCTGGCTTTTTCCTCTGATTCTCAGATATACTTTATTAGGGTGCACAATACATCACCACAGATACTCCAAAGATATACCTAGTTTTTATGGACACTGTCCTGTAGTGGAGATGATAAAATTGATAAAGGTGTCAGAAACATATTATTTAATTTGGCCAAAGTTGTAGGAGCTACCTGCACAACTAAACAAGTAGCACTAGAAAACTGGGAAGCCCTCAACTCCTACAAGCTGACCAAGGCAGGCCATGCCATTCTAACACTTGAGAGTTACCTGTAAGCCAAAGGTAATGGTGTCCAAATCTCCACAGTGAGGCCCAGGTAGACTCTGGTAGAGATGATCTTCACTGGGGACCTCAGCTGGGGATATGTCCATCCTCCTGTTTCCATTCTTCATGTGAGCTGTACTTGCCAAGTGTGGACTCAGCAGAGCTTTAGTTGCTGTCACTAGTCACTGTCATTTGACAGAAGCGGCAGCAAGGCCAGCTTCTGTGCTGTCTCCAAGTTCTTATTTGAGATGATGAAATTATTTAGTAGGTCCAACAGGAGCATCCCAGATAAGACTGCTTTTGTAGTCAACATTTCTGACAGGCAAAGAATGGGCAGAAGGAGGCCTCGAGAAGTACACTCCATCCATTGTTCAGTTCTAATCTCAGGGTACCTTGTAGCTCCCACAGCCCTTCCTGTTCACTCACAACCTACTCTTGCCTGCATTGACCCTTGCCTTAAGAAATCACCCACAGTGAGGACTCAGACTGTTTCTGTCAGCTTCCCTTAAGCACCTTCCCACCAAATNCACAAGTAAATTAAGCCCTAGATAGGGAGATGGAAAGAAATGAAGGTGAGAGTGAAAATCAATGAAATAGATTGAAATAAATTGAATAGATTAAGGTAGTGAAATAATTAAAAAACATTCCTACAAAGAAAACTCCAGTCACAGCAGATTCTCATAATGAATGCCATTAAATATTTATGGAGTCATGGTAACAACAGTATAATTCTTTCAGAAAATTGAAAAGGAAGATACAGTTTTCAACTCTTCTCTGTAAAGTCCAGAATTATGCTATTACCCCAATCAAAGACATTTTACTAAAAAGAAACAGACCAATAACATGTACACAGTCATAACTATTGCAAGTAAAATATATTAAAATGGATTATGCATGTATTTCAAAGATTTATTTTATTTGCAATTGGTGGGCATGTGCACATGANTGCAGGTGCTCACAGAGGTCTGAGAGGGTGTTGGCTTCCCTGGATCTGGAGTTATAGGTGGCTGTGAAGAGCTCAACACAAGAACTGGGAACCAAACTCATGTCCTTTACCAGAGCAGTATACACTACTAACTGCTGAGCCATCGCTGAAGCCCCTGATTCTAAATTTATAAAGACCACAGAAAGTGGCAAAGCTACAAGAGTTTTGATACTTAAATTCAAGACATTATAAAACAATTTCTAGATATGTACCCACAAAGTTAAATATGTATGCCATAGGAACAGAATATTGTAGAAATAAACACACAGAGAGACGACAGCTTCTTAGTAAGTTAGATGTGGTCCAAGACTCCACTCTTAGGTATTCATCCAGGTGAAATGAATATATCACAAACAGATCTGAATGCAAATATTTATTCAAAGCAGCTTTATAATCAGCCCCAAGTGGAAACAGTACAAATATCTTCAATAGGTTAGTGGGTAAAGAGACTGGCAGTCATAAGCTGTAACAGTAAGAGAAGCTGCTGACTGCCATGCTGTAGATGAAGAAACAGGTCTTTCTGAGTGAGAAGCCAGACACCAAAGCCACATACTTCATTGCACAAGTTACACTGAATTTTAGAGAAGATACAATTGGTCTACAGGAGCTGATTGTTGAGAGACTGAAGTTTGTTAGGAGATTACATTTGTGCCTTCAATGTGTGTGTGTGTGTGTGTGTGTGTGTGTGTGTGTGTGTGTGTGTGTGTGTGTGTGTGTGTGTGTGTGTGTCCTGGAACTGTGCTATTAAAATGGGCACATTTGAACTGGGAGATGGATCAGGCAGAAAAGGACTTGCTGCCAACATATGCAGATGTGAGTTTGATCCTCTACCATCTGCGTAAAAAGCAAGGCAGTGCACACTTGTAATCACAGTGCTCAGTAGGCAGAGGATGGAGATCCCTAGGCTCAGTGGTCAGCCAGCATAACCTGGTAGGTGAGCCCCAGGCCAACGAGAGACTCTGTCTCAAAAAAAAAAAAAAGTCAACCAAGGTGGAAGATAGATCTGGAGGGGAGACACCCACCCAAGGTCACCCAAGGTTAACCTTAGGCTCCCACACTCACACATACACAGGTGCACATGCACAGAAGAATGCACTAAAAATATATAACTTAAAATCGATCACTTGGCCAGTGGAAAATGGAAGCTATTTCACCAATGTTGACCTATAAAAACATAAAGTTTGTCAATAATTTCACCTAATACTTCCTGAATGAGGGAAGATAACATTTTTACTGAACTGAAATTGAATTTGGGAAGTTTTCACCACAAGGAACGCTTGCCTCATAATGTAAAGCCCTTAGAGAATGACCCATGAGGTTCCTCCCCTTGTAAGTCATTGCTACAGGGACACTATTTTGGGTAGATGATTTTAACCAGAAGAAAAAAATCTCTTTGTGATAATTTTATTATAAATTCTAGGGTTTCTTTAGTTTCAATCAACTCTAATTAAGAGCTATAGTCTATCCCTGTTTACCACGGAATATCCTTTATGGCAACCAGCACTCTTGAACCAATTTTGGAAGGTAGTTTTAAAAACGATAAAGCTTTTTTTCACTATCCAGTGAAAAGGGAAAAGCAGAAGATGACTCCCAGGTCTTGAATCTCAAATGTGATCCCAGAAATAAAAATAGANTTGTATATTGCCGTGTGACCCAATATGCATTTTCCAAAGGGTGAAGAAACATGAAAATAAACTATGAATGATGAGTTGAATGAATAAATGAATGTCAGCTCTTGACCCAAACAGTGACAAGAAGATACAATGTACATGGACTTATACTCAAAATTGGATCTGAGCTGAAAACTATTTTGGAGGCCATGGCCAAGAGTACTTTACTTACTGAGGCATTTTCCCAAAGTCCTCCCAACGTGATCTGGATGCCACTGCTCTTGCTGTCATTTTCCTGTACCCACACTTGGTCCTCTCAATGTCAATTTTAATTAAAGAATGTTTTCTACCTTATCATGCTTTAGTAAACATAATAATGACTCATCAAAAAAAGATAACTTTTTACCAGTCAAAATATATTTCTTTCTTTTCTTGTTAGTGGAAAGCTAGAAATACTAATTTCTTACAATGACATTCTTCAGAAAATGTTTTGCTGATTTTTGAGACAGTGACTTCCTATGTAGCCCTGGCAGATCTGGAGCACATTACACAGACCAGGCTAAACCTGAACTCACAGCCTGGCATTCTCTTTCCTCATCCTGTTGAGTGCTAGGATTACAGGCAGGTACTANCATGCTCTATTTCAAAAGTTTCTTAACAAGGATGAGAAAAAAGCATTTAAAAATCCCACTCAAGATGCTCACCCCTGCATTAAAGACAGCATTAACTTGCCTAGAATCAACTTGTTAAAGCAAAAGCAAAAGCAAAAGCAAAAGCAGAGGAATATCATAAACTTTAAACATCATCATGAAATTCCTATTTTCCTTCTCATGGAAATTGTATATAGTTTTCTTTTGAACTGGCACCTGGTGGCACAGTGTAGTCTGTCTACATATACACAAATGGAGTGATCAGGTCATNAAAACTATTCATCCTGGACATTCATCACGTCCTCTCTACCAACTATTTTGAAATATTCAACTAATTGTGTCCAACCANAGGTGTGATTGTGCTAGAGATACCCATCCCGTGGAATGCACTAACAACCCTATTTCCACATCTCCCTCATCCGCACTTTCCCAGACTCTAGCATCTTTTTCCTTTCCGTAATAGTATCTATTCTCCTTTCTGTAAATCCTAATTGTTCATAGAGTTCCATCCTGTGTTCATATTTCTACTTCAAAATGATGAAGAAATTAGTGTGGCAAAGAAGACCCAGAAGCAAACAGAACAGGTGTACTATGGCAAAGACACGATGAAGCTCAGGACTGTAACAATCAGGAGAACAGCTGCAGCAGGATCACTTCCTGGCTTCCTCAGGATTTTCCTAACATGCACTCTGCTGTCATTCAGGTAGTAACATCAACTNCAGGAGCAATTGGTTTTAAACAAGGACATCCTAATGCCAGTTGAGGACTAGAGGAACATGCATTTGGAGCATTTCTAGTTTAAACGTGAAATGTTCTTCACAGGCTCATATGTGGAAGGTTTGATGTTACNAGAATCCACGAGAGTCTGTTAAAGGATATCAAGAATTTATTAAGATANAAAATGTGGATATACACTCATGGATACAGAACCAATAAACAGCCATCATTGTCCTCCATTCTACCCAGGGGTGAAGGGAACCAACCGTCAGGTCTCCAACCACCCAANAGAGAGCAAGCCTGACCTCTCCTCAGTTTTAACCGGTCACATACCCAGAAAGGGCTATGGCCATTGGGCCAGATAGCCCAAAGTCCATTGGTTGAATGGAATGAATTCCTACAGCAGTTTGGNTCCCAGCTGGTAGTGNTACTGGGAGGTCCTAAAATCTTTAGGAGATAGGGTCTAGTTGGAAGTAGGTCACCTGAGACATGACTTTGCAGGTTATACCTCATGACCAGTTCCTTCCTGGCGCTCTGTTCCCTGGTCACCAAAAGATGAAGAATCTTCTCTGGCATGCACATCCTACCCCTGCCCTGAGGTTCTGCACAGGTGTACAGACTCATCCAAGGACTGACCCCCTCTAACACTGTGAACCAAAATAGATTTTTCCACCCTCATGGTGTTCTTGGAGATTTTGGTATTTTTACTCTTCGTTTTTTTTTTCTTTCTTTATCTTGTCTTCTCCTCCTTCTCCTTCTTTTTCTTTTTGAGCTGATGAATGGCATATTACTATGTTGCTGAGTCCAAACTCCTGAGCTTAATGAATTCTACCACTTCAGCCTCCCAAGAAACTAGGATTACAGGTATACCCCATGATACCTAGCTTGAAAGTAGGTGTTTTTTAAAATTGCCAGATAAAATATATATCCAGCTAAACTTAAAATTCAGATAATTTTTGGTATAATTAGAGTCCATACAATATGTACTATTTACCTGAAAACCAACATTAACTGAATGTCCTAGATTCATTTCTGTTTCTCTGATGATAAAATATCCTGACAAATGGGAATGTAGGTAAGAACGGGGTTTATTTTGGCTATAATTCCAGGTTATAGTGTACTATTGTAGGGAAGTAAAGGAAGAAACCTCAAACAGCTAGTCNTATCACACCCACAGTCAAGAGCAAAGAACAATGAATGCATGCTCATTTGACTTGTTTTCTCCACTTCCATATAGTTCAAGATTCCCTGCCTGGGGAACAGTTCCACCTATGCTGACTCATCAGTGTCAAGTTGGTAACTAAAGCTAATTATCACACTGGGTGTCCCTCTTTTGTTTTGTTGCGTTGTGTTGTGTTATTGTTTGAGACAGGGTCTCACTATGTAGCCTCTATTGGCCTGGAGCTCACTCTGTAGATCAGGCTGGCCTCTAACTTAGAGTTCCATCTTCCTCTGCCTCCTGAGCCCTGGAATTAAAGGTGTGTACCACCACATCTGGTGCATTTTTATTTGCTAATTTGTCAATGCTATATCTTGGACCTCCAATGACTGATATAATTCAGTGAAAAAATAGCCTATATTCCATTAAGTTTAATAAAATATACTTGGCATATTCTAGCATTGAAAAGAGATTAAATANCTAGCTAGATTTCTTCCCCAACTTTCTGTTTAATTGTCAATGTTGTTTTCTGGGTAATAAATGCTACTTTTGTGTTGTATAGATAATGTGAGTAACTATGTCATAAGCCCCATTTGCATATGGAGAAATAGCCAACAGCCACCACTTTAGCACAGACTGCAGTGTTTCTGGGTTGTATATAGTCCAACTTCAGAGAGGGGAAAAATGGATTCCCTGAAAGAGGTTGACAGCAACTATATTTTCATTTTCCTTGGAAAATTCCACAGGCATTTGGCTCTGATACTATCCTGTGGACGAACACACACACACACACACACACACACACACACACACACACACACACTCACATACACACACACCACGTTCTTTATTTCTTTTACAATCAAGTCCTGTGCTATTTTTATCTGAAAGATGAAATGGGAGGTGCCCTCCAGGCACAAAGAAAGGCGTTTGCTGGGACCCTGCCATTAGCGTCCCCACTGTGCTGAGTGGCCCCTGTCTCACAGGGGTTTTCACCCTGTGAAAGCTGATGGATGAGTTGACAGGCCCTTCCAGACCTGGGCTGCTGCAATGTGAGCTTAGGGCCTGGAAACAATAAAAATGCAATTTTCTGAGACATTTACCTGCAGAAGAGCCAAGAACATAAAAGTTCTTTCTGTATTTTACCTTAAGCCTCTTCTCTCCTCTTAGTCTATGGAGGACATAGGGAGGGCTGTATCCTGTCAAGTTAATTGAGGGTGACATGAAATGTAATCGTAGCAGCCACTGCTGTGTTGGCTGCAAGGGACCATAGAGCAGGTGGAAGCCTCACATTGGGAAGGGCAGAGGCGAAGGCTGTAGGGTTCAGAACTGTCAGCTGTTTGCTGTTGAACACTGGGCAAGCATCCAGTTGACATCTGACAAGGGACAGATCTGCCTCCATTAGGGTCTGAGAATCAACAGAATTTTCTCCACGATTCCCTGAGTTCAAGCCAGAAGCTACAGTCCGTTTTGGGCACAGCCCAGCATGGCTCTCAGAGGTCTGCCCCTGAAACTGGGAATTTCCACATCATAGAGCAGGAAGGTATATCCTGTATCAAGTGTCCTCACTTTAAAGAAAAGAGGATGTGGGGGCCTCCAGTATCTTGGCTTTCCAAGCTGGTGTGGAGCAGCCACCAGTGAGCCCCAGTATGAAGAGTGCATTTTCTCCACGGTGTGCTGGACACTGTATCATTCCCCATGCCCAGAGCCATCATTACTGTCCACCCTTGTTGTTTCTTCTTGGTTGATCTAGTAATCATGCAATAATTTACTTGCAAGTTTATCCTGTTATCCGTAATTCTTCCAAATGTTGAATCAACATAAACTCAACTTTAGTAATAGCCAAAGACAATAGAGTTAGATAACATTGCTGAGTGGACTCCAGACTCTCATAAGAAGCAATTGTATTTTTTTCTGGGTTGAAAAATTGAATGTAATTTATGTAATGCTATGCTATGATGAGAAGCTGGCCATGACTTCCTGCCTTTAGGTAAGACTGTCACCACAAAAGAAGATTGCTGTCCCTCTCTCAGAAGTTACAAGCCTTGGTTAAGTTCACAGTCAAGACAGGGAAGAAAAGAGCTGGGTGTGGTGGTACATGCCTGTAATCTCATCAGAAGAAGGTAGAAACAGGAAGATTAGGAATTCAAGACCAATTTGGCTACATAATGAGTTAGAGGCCAGTCTGAGCTACATGAGGCTTCGTCTCAAAACAACAATAGGAAAGACAACAACAAAAAATATGGAAAGAAGAGAGGAGAGAAGTTATTTGTCTAGACTTCCAGAGGACAGACTCTCCTGAGTCTGAGGAAACAGATGTTTGACCCTGGCCTTCTGAAGTCAGGGGTCTATACTAGTTGACACTTAAATACCTTAAATTCTTTAGTCCTTTGCAATGCCTCAGGAGATAAAAGGACAGTGGAAGGGCCCATAGATGCCAGGGGAAACAATCAAGNTACTGTAGCCATCAAAACCTCAGCAAGCCCAGTGGCTAAACCCTGTAGTGGCAAGCAGTTTCACCCTAAATGCAAGACTGAAAATAAAGTACACCTGTGTTAGGATGAGGGTAGAGGCCAAAGACATAACCATTTCCGGATTCAAACTGGAACATTCTCCAACATTCTACATGGAAGATAGACCTTTAGCCTTGGCCTTGTTATTGACCTCCAGGGAACAAAGTGTTAAACAGCATCCACTTGACTGGTTTGAAATGATGAGAAACCCATCTAGGGGCATCTTTCTCAGCCAGCAAGAAGTATGAGGCCAGGCTGGCCACAAGGAAGAACAGAACAGATTTCNGGGGCCCTGGCTGTGTGTCAAGAGCTAAGGAAAATTCATGAACCCTGGCCAGATGTTGCCAGATCTTTCCAGAGAGAAACTCCAATTGTGCTGGCTCAGCCTCCCATCTCTGCCTAACTTACCTCCAGGCNTTTGCTGGTACCCAAGGTGCTTTCTGGACCAATCACTCCCATTAAATGNCTTTCAGATGGTGATTTTCTGTTCCAAGGATGAGTGAGCATTTCCATAAGCTGCATCTAGCTTTACTATTATCACTAATTCCTTTGCTTCCCAGCACTCCATCAATCATTCTACCTCATCTGTGGACTCCATTAATGAGCCATTGGCTCCCTCTTCCAGATCATTTTAGAGATGTTAGATTCTGTCCAGACCTAGTACCAGCTCCTGTGGCATGCTGATAGCTGCCCCAGCAGAAGGCATCTATCACTCACTTTCTAACATGTGTGTTGCAGAATATTTGTGTACATTGTGAAGATATGTCTTTGCCNATGTGCCTTCTGATTGATTTAGTAAAGACCTGAATATCCAATAGCTATGCAGGAGAGGATGGGTGGAATTTCTGGGGAGAGAGAGGAAGAGGAGGAGGAATCTAGGTGCACAGATTATGTCAGGGAGTCACTGAAGAGTTTGGACATATGGTACAGAATAGAGGTAACTGAGCCATTTGGCAGAGCATGAATTAATAAAAGCAGGTGAATTTAAGTTATNAAAGCTAGTGGGACAAGCCTAAGCTAAAGGCCAAGCTTTTATAATTAATAATAAGCCTCCATGTTGTTATTTGGGGGCTGGTGACCCAAATATAGTCCAACAAGAAAGCTTGCTACACATGTGCCTTCATCATCCCAAACCAATTTTAAACTATTTTGCTAGAGACAGTTCTGAGGACTTTGTTATCAATACATTCCCCTGGAACTCCTAATATTCATAGAACCATAATAGAAAGCCACAAGATATAGCATAGCCTATGAAGCCATGACATCACAGCCTCCATTGAGAAAATAATGCAATCTCACCCACCCTTTGGTGTGTGTGTGTACAATATATGGGAGTTTATTGTGTGTGGAGGTCAGAGGTCAATGCTTCTTGAATCACTCCACACCTTAATTTTTGAGACAGGGTCTCTCTTGTTGAACCTGGGACTCTCCTGATTTGGCTAGACTGGCCAGTAAGCCACAGGGATCCTCCTCTCTATGCCTCCCTAGTGCTGGGATTTCAAGAGCACACCACCACTCCAAACTTTTATGCTGACCACTGGGAATCTCAACTCAAGTCCTTATGCTTACACAGAAAGAACTTTACTGACTGAGCCATCTCCCAAGCTTTCTCATCCATTTTTGTCAATGGAAATATTGAAGGATAGCATTGTTCTGCTGGAATCCCATACTTGCTATGTCTCCAGCATCCCACTTGTGTATTGATTTGCTTTTCCTATCTGCCTGATGTGAGGACACATCTATAGCCCCAGCACTGGGCATGAAGAAACAAGTGGATCCCTAAGCTTTCTGGCCAGCCAGTCAAGCCTAATTAATGGACTCTGGTTTGGTGGGAGACTCAACTTCTAAAATGAGGTGGATTGCATCTACATTGGCCTCTAGCTTTCACACGCATGTGAACATATGAGCAGGCATGGTAGTGTGTGTAATGCTGGTAATGCTGGGACTTGGGAGATGGAGGCAGGAGAATCTAGAGTTCAAGGCTGACATGAATTACGTCGTGAGTTTGAGGGATGTCTGAGTTAGAGACCTCCTCTTGAAAACAAATAGTAACAAAAGGCTCAAGAAAGAATCGGTTGAGTCTAGCTAAGGAGTTCTGATGTTAATGCCAATTCTAGTTCAAGACTGGAGCTATAATGACCCAGTAGATTAACTACTTCACTCTGTAGAGAATGATCTGGAAGGACATGGAGCTACAAANTCTTGCAGCT
Source organism: Neotoma lepida (assembly GCA_001675575.1). Taxonomy (NCBI): domain Eukaryota; kingdom Metazoa; phylum Chordata; class Mammalia; order Rodentia; family Cricetidae; genus Neotoma; species Neotoma lepida. Next base: position 112,769 of record LZPO01044499.1, on the reverse strand, counting down.
TGTGATGCCTAGGAGATCTNTAGATGAATAGTTACCTTCTCCTGGCTCTGGTCAAACCAAGGCTCATACGATGAAGTAAGTACAGACTCTTTGATGTTTGTCTCTCTCATACCATATCAAAATGAAAAACTAGATGTNCAAAAGATTGCTACATACCTTGGCTCATGTAGGATACCAAAACACAATATAGTATGATTGCTTTGTAAAAACTAGAAATGTATTGCTTACAGTTCTGGAGGCTGAGAAGACCAGGATGAAGGTGCAGCTGAGTCAATGTGTGAAAGGGATTGTTCTCTGCTTCCAAATGGTGCCTTCTAGAGGAGTACTCATGTAGTGGGAGCCCTTTATAAGGGCTCTGTCCAGCCCTTGGGGATGCAGGCTTTATGACCTAGTCATCTCTCAACGTACAGGTTTTGGAGGGACACAAATACTCAGACCATAGCACTCTAAATTAATTAATTANTTAATTAATTAATTAATTAAAAAAGAAAAAAATTGGAATAAGATGCAAATGTGCTGGTAAAATATCCAGGAACTAGCTTCTAAGAAAGCCAACCATCTCTAAAAGTACAAACAGTGCCCAGTGACTTTCATGAAGTGGAAAGAAAAGATGCTGGGGTGTTTGGGATGTAGAGTTAATTTCAAAATGTTTAAAATGAGCTCAGAATGGAAAGCACACTGAAANAGAGGTGGGTTCATCAACAGTCTCTGTTTCCTTTGGACATACTTTCCTCTCTGTTAGGAAAGAATCTGAGCCAAAGTTTCCTCTTGTAACATACAGAAAATAATATCATCCATCCTACTTTTTAAAAAGGAATTTGATTGTCACATACAGCAAGATATTTACAAGCAAATTGAAAATGAAGGGTTATAAATGGAGTCATTGTACTCCAGTACTAAAGGCTAAAGAATGGTGGCAATCAGGGCAGACACAAAGAATAAGAGCTTTAGAATCAGCCAAGGTAAAAGTTGGACACTAACTCTGCTTCCATCCTGGAGCAAACCATGGCAGGGTTTCTATGCTGAGGTTGCCAGNTCTGTGCACACTNGCCCATGTATTTGTGAATGTGTGCATGAAGTTGTAAGAAGGAGGGAGAAGTGAAGTCACCATCCTCAGGTACCCTGGATGGAAGCAGGCTCTTAGCACAGGTGACGCTAAGAAGGAAGTTTTCTCAGGACCAAGAATAAAATACTTTTGTGGAGGATAAAAGTAACAGCAAGTCAGAGAATGTGGGGGAAGTAAGGACAAAGGCATAAGATGGTAGAAGTGAAACTGGAAAGAGGTTTCCCCAGAGCTGAGTTCCCAGTGCCTCCGTGTGGGGCAGAGCTCAGAGCAGAGTGAACCTGTGTTACCCTGAGCTTGATGGTCTTTCCCACGCTATGAAAGTAACACAAACCAGAGGTGAAGTTCTGTGGACTTTTCGGAGTCCCTCAGGGTCATGCTTTGGTCTCTGAAGTTGATATGTGAATTTCTGGATTGACTGTTTTCTCTCCACTCTGAATTTATCCTCTATATTTAGCTTTGTGATGCTGGGTCTGTGATCTGCAAACCCCATCTCTCCTCTACCAAATGATTCTATCATAGGCCCTGTTTGCTTGAGTAGCACTGAAGGAAGACTGGAAGGAAGGTGAGGAGGGAGGAAAGATTGCTCCTTCTTCTCCCTCTCAGCTTCCTGCCTGTTGTCTTGTCCCTGGGTATCTATCACCTTAGGGATATATCCTGCCCTTAGCTATGACAATTCTTTCTTGCAGAGTAGTTAAATCCAGTTTGACATTTCTCTAACACTTGTAGATTCAACTGATACCTGTACCAGCTAGTCAAAACCTATTGATCCTTAGGGGTCTGTGAACTTGGGCATGCTGAGCCAGCAGAGTGTCCAGTATTCCCTGTGGACTACACTCACTGTCACTTCTCTTTAGTGTTGTACTGGGCTAGCCATCTTGGCTGTGGCAAAAAAAACAATGCCAAAAATAAAAAGAAATTTTTAAATCAGAAAAAGAGCAATGAAGATCTTTACAGGTGACAGAAATGTTTTAGAACTTCCTAAACAATTTACAAAGCCAGCATTAGAAATAATAAATAAAACTACCAAAGTCATNGGATCAAGGTTAGAACAAGNTGAGTGTCACTAATCCAAAAATCTGAAATCTAAAATGTTCCAAATTCCAAACCTTTTTGAGTGCTGATATGATACCCTAAATNGAAAATTCCAGAACTGACTTTATCTAACTAGATCATAGTCAGAACATAGACGTACCAATATATTGTATGAAATGACCTTCAGACAATCTGCATGAAGCATAAATGAGTTTTGTGTTTGGATTGATGTCCCATTTCCCAAACATTTCACCATCAAATGTTCCAGAATCTAAAACACTTCTTGTCCCAGGCATTTTAGAGGAAGGATAGCCAAAGTCTTTACCAAAATTATTTGCATTTTTAAAAGACTTATTTCGTTTTTAATTATGTGTGTGAGTGTGTGTCTATAGGGTGAGTATGTGCACATGAATTTAGTGAATAGATCTGGCAAAGATACAGATGAGAGAAATGTTAGAGTTCAGACTTTCCTTGTTAATGATAGGCTTCAAGTAGGCTGCCTTCTGAAATGTGTCTAACATAATTAGTACTGGGTAACACTGACTAGCCATTGTGAGCTGCTTTCCTAAGATTGAACCTAAATCACAAAGTATACAAAATGAAAGCTTTTAGCCTATCTTCTTCTCATAACACCTCCATTTTAAAATGTTACTTGCTCCAGACCTTGAAAGTTTCANTAATTGTTATCTTTTGAGTGAGTCAGCTTTCCGTTACTATAACAAATGCCTGAGATAAGTCAACTAATAAAGTGGAAAAGACTCACAGTGTTGGAGGTCTCAGTCCACAGTCAATTGCCCCACTGTTTTNGGGCCTGTAGTGAGGCAGAGGGTCAGGAAACACCAGCGGAGCAAAGTCATTCATGCCATGGACAGGACATGAATGAAAACAGATAGGATGAGGTTAGGGTTACACTAGCCCTCTAATGGGCATGCTCCAGTCCAGAAGACCCTACAAGGCTCCCCTCTTAAAAGTCTCATTACCTCCCCACAGCCCCACTCTGAGTAACAAGCCTCAGATACAAACCATAACACACATTAACATCCAGTGACTTTGTCTCCAGAGCTGCTTGTCACCCCGTACCTGAAAATGAAAGAGCCTCTTCCCTTATGAAAACAGAATTCCTCTCTCTTCAGCCTTCCATAGCTTGTAGCAGCTCTGCCTGCTGGCTAAGAAAGCTATTCGTAAGAAACAGCACTTCCGGACAACTGGAATTCTAGGCCTCAGAAATTTGTAAGGAAACTGTAAAAGTGTTTTAAATAACGCTAAGGAGAAAGGTGCTGCCTTGTTAGTAGGAAGAGGAACTTTACATATACCCCAACCATGCCACCACATACCTCAAACATGCCACCATACAAAAACCACACCAGAACACAGCCGCAACCGTGCCACCACACACCCAAACATGCCACCACACAGACCCAACCACACCATCACACACCCCAACCATGCTACCACACACTCCAACAATGCCACCACACACCCCAACCCTGCCACCACACACCCAACCATGCCACCACACACTTCAATCATGCCACCACACACAAAACCCAAACCAGAACACAGCCATAACCATGCCACCACACATGCCAACCATGCTACCACACAGCCATAACCATGCCACCACATACCATGACCATGCCACCACACAGCCACAACCATGCTACCACACACCCCACCCATGCTACCACACACCCCAACCATGTACCACACACTTCAATCATGCCACCACACATAAAACCCAAACCAGAACACAGCCATAACCATGCCACCACACACCCCAACTACACTGTTAGATACACAATTCGTTTATTAATTAGGCAGCCATCTTCCATTCAAAAATCACTCAGAGCCAAACACTTAACAANCCTTTGAGATAACNTTCATTTTCAAAGACTCCTGTTGCACATGTCTGAAACAGTATTTGAATACTGTCTGTCCTGTCACATATCTGTCATTTTAATTACTTTTCAATCCTCTAGTTTACCAGTTGTAGTGTTCTAGAATTTTTTCAGATCTCTGAGGTGGGTGNAAAACCTCTTGAACCTCTTATTTAAATCTAATTATCAGTCAGATTGTTGTTGGTTATGTTGATTATGTCAGTAGATTTGTGGATGATCTAGGACTTCTTCGTGGGTGTGTGTTCAAGTGCATGTACATGTGGGTGCACATGCATGCAGTTGTTTGTGCTGTGTGTGTGTGTGCTTATGGAAGCCAGAGGACAACCTTGGGGGACAACCTTGGGTGTCATTCCTCAGGCTCCAGCCATGTTTGTTGTTGTTGCTTGAGACAGGGTCTCTCATTGGCTTAGAAATAGGCTGGGCTGGCCAGCCAGGGAGCCCCAGAGATTTACCTCTCTCCTCCTCCACAGCGCTGGAATCAGAAGCACACATAGGCTTCTCATTGTAAATATGGATTCTGGGGATCGAACTCATGTCCTAATGTTTGCAAGGCAAGCACTTTGCCAGCTCTCTCTGCAGATTGATGCTTTACCCACTGAAGTTAGATTACCACTCACACGAGGTTCCCATGTATGTGAGGTAGTTTCCTTACTTAAACCAAGAAAAAGACAGGAGGAGTCATTGGCTGTGGACTGAAGCCATTTTATCTGCTATTCTTGGAGGAAAATGAGTTTCCCAGCTGTCTTTTGAAAAGAGAATGGATTTANGTTAGAAAATGAGAGCTTGGCAAGGATATGATTTTAATGGCTACTTGTGGTCTGTAATTGAAATGGGCTTTGTCATACTGGAACCCTCAAAGCCTGCGTAGTGACAGCATCCTTTTAAACAGAATGAAAAAATACACATATCGGAGAATTGCTATGTGGGTCAGCTGAGCTGCTAACTCCAGCCTCCTTTTAGCTTCCCCTGAAAGATGCTTTAAGAGCACTCAGGAGTTCTGAGTAAGGGCTGTGGACGTGTAGAGGACTTCTGAAGCCCATCCTTCCTCAGGCAAAGAGGNGCTTTCTGCCGAAGAGCTAGAGGCACTCAGGAGTTGAGCACAAGGTGAAGGAAGACAGCGTCAGCAGGTTCCTCAAGCAAGCTGATGCAGCACCCTTTCTCAGCCACTTCTGGGACTTCCTCACCCTGAGCCCTGTCTTGAAGTCTCAGAGATGTTGCCAAGAGAGATACCTGGAGGTAGGCAGCGAAATTGGAACCTTCATTCCTGGCCCAAAGAGTTCAGATGTGTGTGACTAAAATTAGTTGAAACAAAGTAGCCCATTGGCTTAAGAGACAGCTTTCAGCTAAAACAGATCTTGAGAATCAAAATCCTAAGTCAGTTCATCAAAGCTGAAGTCCAGTGGGAGATGCCCTGATTTAAAACATCAAGGAAGTTCTGAGGAATCAGGTCTTTTTATCCTCAGTTGGTAAGAGAGTAAATTAGAACAACTATTCTGATAAAGTGAATCAAAATTTAATTGTGCATAGCATTTGGTTAAACAGTCTCTCTTCTGGGAACTTGTCTTAAGAGAATAATCAGAGCTCTGAAAGGACTGATGCATAAAAGTGTTTGCTGCTGTGCCATCACTGAAGGCAAGGTGAATGCTTTCTTAGGGTTCTTGATTTAGAAATGATAGTACATGATTAAAAGAAACTTTATGGTCATTGGAAATGCCTGACGTGGGCTGGAAAGATGGCCCAGTGAGTCATTTGCTAGCCTTGCAAGCATGAGGACCTGAGTTGGGAGCCCCAGTACCCACATATAAGCCTATGAGCAAGAGAGGTATTAACGCAAGTAAATCCCTGGGACTCACTGCCTAGTCAATATGGTCAAAACGGTGAGCTCCAGTTGAGTGAAAGACCTTGTCTCAAAAAAATTAGGTAGAGAGTAAGAGGGGAAGACAGCTGAGGTTGACTGCTGATATCTATCTATACACACACAGGTGAATTAGACATACATACATACATACACACACACACACACACACACAGAGAGAGAGAGAGAGAGAGAGAGAGTCATATGGAGGTATTTGTTACCAACTTTGAAGAATTTAGGACTAAGTCTCTGTCAGATTCTGAATCTTGACATTCAGAAGACAAATGGGAAGAAATGAAACTCACACAAGCATGTTGGATCCTGTGTGTATTCTTGGTGAGAAAGGTGTCCTGCAGAAGCTAGGCCATTTGGCCAGGAGCCACATGCACACATCTATGTCTAGAGTAGCTTCAGGTCCAGCTGCTGTCTCTGGCCAGCAAGGCACATCAGCAGATCAGTGAGTATGTCTGCCAGTTCTCAAATGGCAGATAATCTCCTCTGCCATCTTCCTTGTGACCCACCCTTAGCATGAATACAAGAAGAGAATTTTTGAAAATCTAGTTCATACTATCCAAGGGGACACGAAGCCATGTTGTGAAAGAGCCAAGCTGAGTTCAACACAGGTGAGACTTCTTGCATGCTGCCTGCAGACGGGACTGTGATTTGTGAGACTCACTCCCTGGCCATTGATGGGGGACATCACACACGTAATTTGACTGATTTTCTCTCTCTCTGCATGGCAAAGTGGAGCATTCAGAAGTCAAAAGCAGCTGTGATGCTTGACAGGGTTTTGCTTCTGTGAAAGGCACACTGGAAATCACAATAAATCAGTACATGATTATTCCAGCGGCTTCCTGTGGATTTATTAATTTATTTTTTTTTTACATCAAGCTCATACCAAGCATGAAGTAATGAAATACAAAAGGTTAAAGTAGCCACAAAGAATGCACACAGCTGACCCTGTGAGTTTGACTCCCATGCAACACTGCTTGGACTGCTGCAGAACTGTGAATTGGCACCTGCCACCAAAACCCTGAACCATGGCAAAGCCTTTGAAAAAATCTAATACCTTATTGTATTTAATAAAGAAAGAATGGTAGTTAAAAGATCTGAAACAAATTTCCAGGACAAAGTTGGGTTAAAACATACTTTTCAGATGGGAAGATCATAATCCCTCAAGCACAGAAGGAATCCCCGTCAAGTATTTTATTTAATACACTAATGAGGAGGTCAATAAAAAAGCTAAACCAGTTCAAATGAGAAATGACTTATAAACTTTTATATTCTCTGCTGGACAAATCCATTTGCCACCACCATGGACTGGAAGGAATCACTGAGTTTGCAATGAAAAAGAAACATTTACTTTTCTATAAGTTTATACTGAAGATTTGTAAAATAACTTTATCAAAAGTGATCATTATCTCTCACAGAGATTCTGATAGATACCTTCAACATGGATCTGAGCCAAACTTGTTGGTTTTCTTGTTCAACTTATTTTGGCAAATTAAATATCCATAAAATGTCCTAGTTACTTAAAACCATATAGTAACTGTCAAGTTCTCGTCTACTCTAAGCTTCTATGACTCTGAATATGAGATAAGAACAAGGTGAATGTTTTTAACAATGAAGTTTTATCACGAGAAATTATTAAAACTGAGTACAGAAAAGAAACCAAAAGTAGTTCAGCAGTTAAGAGCTCTCAATGAACAATCATAATGACTGGAGTTTGGATCCCTGTAAATCCAGCTCCAAGGTATCCACTGCCCTCTTCTTGGCCCCTGCATGTATGTGTGCATACACACACATGCATGTGCACACACACACACACACATAAAATAAACTCATTTTAAAGAAATAATAAAGAATTAAGTTAAGCTGGGCGGTGGTGGCGCACGCCTTTAATCCCAGCACTCGGGAGGCAGAGGAGGCGGATCTCTGTGAGTTCAAGGCCAGCCTG
>LZPO01044499.1:92325-104845 GCA_001675575.1 Neotoma lepida | reverse complement strand
AAAGTTGAGAAAGGGAAAATAGAAAGACATGGTGTAGGAAAAGGCACACAGGTTAAACTTAGAAATTATGTAGATGGCTCTGGCCTATGACACTATGGATGTGTTTTTCTGCTTAAAGAGACTTCTAAAGCTTCCAGCTCTGCCTGCCGAGTCCTGTGTAACTGATCTGGCAAAGTACAGCTTCTGGATTAGGGTCAGTGGGAAAGCAAACATCTCAAGATTCCAATCACACTGCTTGAAAAGAATGCTTAGCTCTTAAAATTTTCATTTCAAAAAATTTCTCACTTAGCTTCTAATGGTGCAACTGACAGAGTTGTATAAACTGAAGATAACATTGAAATTATTTGGTATATGTATATATTGCATGATGTTGCCACAGGTGAGTTAGTTACTACACTTTCCCCTTGATACCTCACATGGACAATAGGGTAAGAACTTNAAGATCTACCCACAGCCACACTGCAATCACATCTGCAGCTTAGCTGTAGCCATTATGCTGTCAGGTCCACATAACCCACACACCTCACAACTGTGAGTTAATACCTTTTAACCAGAGTCTCCCCTTTCTCCCCAACTCCTTGCAATTTCTGTTTCTACAGTTTTAATTTCAAATTATTTGGATTCTATATGTAATCTATTTTATTTTATTTCCTAAGCATAATATTTTAGAAATTGTTCATACACATTATTGTGAAGAGTAGGATTCTTCTGATTTTGTTTGTTTGAGATAGAGTCTCATCTTATAGCCCAGGCTGGCCTTAACATTGGACTCCTCTGGCCTCTGCCTCACAAGTGCTAGCATTATAAGGGTCTCCCCCATCCAGATGTTGATTTTGTTTCCTTTGGATAGAGAAGATGCTTAGTTTCATGTATTCATACATGTGCATTTACACATACATACATATACATGGGGAGACAGAGATAGAGACAGAGAGACAGAGAAAGAGAGAGCACACAATGGAAGTCAGGCATGGTGGATATGTCTGTAATCTCAGCATTCAGGAGGCTGAAACAGAAGTATTTCTGTGAGTTCAAGGCAATCCTGGGCTACTTAGTAAGTTTAAAGCAAGCCTTGGTAAGAGAGAGAAGGGGTGGTGATGTGAAAATGTTGCTTGTGAAAACATTAGATTATTATATTATTATTTTATCAAATAAATCCTGCCTCTAGATTAAAGATACCCAAATGGCTTAATGTCACAGTCTTACTGGTAGACAGTTTTCATTTTTACAGAACTTANTACTGAAATGATACTCTTTCTCATGGAGAAGTAAAAACACAAAATTGAACTCCAAATTTTAGACACTGATTTACATAGTGAAAATCAAGAGTCACTTGTTCAAATGATCAACTTTGGAAATCCTTGGGCATTCTGTAGCTGGGTCCCCTTACAACACACTGGAATTCCCTTCTTGTGTTTTAGTACATCTGTCTGATGTTATACCTGTTTCAGTTTTGTTTTGTTTTTACCTTAACACTACAGTTACTTAAGGTGTAGTTTCTTGATAAAAATCCTTACCTTCTCAGCATGAGCTAACTTCAAAGACTCCTTCTTGCCATTCAAAGCTGCCCTCTTGCACAGTAGGGCCACATCACCATTATAAAATGAGAAATCCATTTTTACTGGCTTTTTTAAAGACATCTAAAATTGGCAATTTAATGTGAATTCTTTTACGAGCTCCAACAAGCCTTAGAGAGATGCCAAGAGCAGGCACTAGTGCCCAGCAGGCNCAAGTCCTGCTTTAGCTGGATGACTTGGCTCAGCTGCCCCACACCTCCTCCAACACCACCAATCAAATACACAGAGCTTTTTCTATTTTTTTCCATTGNCCAACTTCTGTCTTGCTTACAGTCTTCAAGCATGTTTGCCATTTATTTGCTAGGGATATTCTGTCTTCCTTCAGCTGAGCTTGTACCCTTGTCTTTCAAGTCATAGTTCAAAGATCACTTCTTTGATGTGGCTCCCTCTGCTAACTAGGTTCCCGGAGTGTGGATTAGCATAGTTTGATGTTCTGTAAAACAAGAATAATGTTGTATCATAGTTGACTTTTTTATGTATTTTCCCATCAGACTGTGAGCTCTGTAAGGGCCCTTATAGCCCTATAGCCAAGGATAGTTCCTGAGAGGGAAAAGGGTCTCAGAGCATCTGGAAGATAAAAGGCTCTCCATGGACTCTGAATCTTGTTGTTCACTTCTTGGAGACTTGCTTTCTATTTGGTTGTTCTAGAAAATAAGATGATACACATAGAATATTTAGTTTCAAGACTTAGCTACATAAATATAAGTGATCTTTACCAGAGAAATAGACACCCTTAGTTCTATGATGTAAAAGATGATGGCAAGTCTAAGATGCTGTTGGGGTCTCTTGAGAATGCACATGTTCAGGAAGTCTCCAATACCCATTTCCCCAAGAAATAGCAGGCTTGGTTGGCATGGCAATGGATGACAACCAATTTTCCTTGCCATTATTTCTAAGAACGCTTTCTAATGTTATCTGTAGTGCAGAATCCCACTTTTCAGTGTGAAAATATTAAGAATCACTGACATGTCCTAGGCTGACTCGTGCTGCTGTGATGTGTTTTCTTGTCTAATACTCCCAACTGGAGTGGCTAAGAGCAGGGACAATATATCCTTGTATTGACCTGTCCAGATCTTTCCATGGAATGAAGATGTAATTAGTGATTTATATTTCAGCTAAAATCCAAAATGGTATTTCCGTTTTGACATGGCACCTAGGAGAATTCAACATGCCAACGTGAAGCTGGCTCCTCACACTTGCCTGAGCCAAACTGGTTCCATTCCCTAATCCTCAGTTGTATCCCCGTGGTGTAACTATTAACAAAGAAGACTTCAGGTTACATTTTAATGGCTCCATTCCCTACTGTCTAATTATACTCCAAGTGTAGCACTGTTATTATAGAAACCTTAAGGTTATTTCCAAATTTCTCTTTGCTGAAATAATAGAACGTCTTTAATCAATCGTCACAAGAGCGTGGCTTTTGTTTATAGTTTTAGAGCCTCATCTCAGGGCTCCACTGCCCACTTTCCAAGCAGAAATTTCAGGATCAGTCCCCTCACCATTTCAACTGCTAATCTTCTGCTCATTTTCCAGCTCCTCCGTCGTTCAAGAACCTTCTGTGTGCTTCCTGTTCACTGTTACATTAAGAATGAACTTGTCTGCCAGTTTCCTAGGTTCCCATAGTCTGCCGCCAAAGACAATAATCCCCTGCCGTATTTACTCACGGGAGGGTTCAGGAAGGCTCCTTCACACTCTGGTCACTTTCTGCACCATTTCACATGAACACACACCCATACTTTCTGTTGTCCTCCCCCTCTTCCGCACTTCGTCCGGTCTTACTTGAGTACCCTTGGAGGCCCAATTAAAATCCCCCCTCTTCACAAGAGCCCCTTACTGGTCTTCCTTTATTGGCACTTACAATGCAGTTATAGTTGTTAAAATGAAAAGTTTACAGAAATTAAACAGTTTATCTGCACAAAGAACCATTCTGGATAAGGAANTATGAACGCTGGGGGAGACGATCCCCCTCTGCAGTGTGAGCTGTTGGCTTATGTNAGGCTGTGGTTCCATGTTAGTGAATTATTCACCATCCTGGACACAGTGAGGAGTTGCCTGTGTGGGTATGGTTGGAGTCCCTAGCAAGTGACTGATTGTCCACGTCTTAGGTTTCTTTTCACTGTTTGCATTTGGAGTCAGTTTGCTTAAAAAGAAACACAAAGCACTTAGGCCATCTTAGAAAAATAAATGGTCTTTTAATTCCAGTGTGTGTGTGTGTGTGTGTGTGTGTGTGTGTGTGTGTGTGTGTGTGTGTGTGTGTGTTTCTTGATGGCTTGCAACCTTATTTTTTGAGGCAAGACTTTTCACTGAACCTAGAACAAGACTAGCTAACCAGAGTCTCAGGGATCCTCTTGTCTCTGCCTCCCCAGTGCTGGGACCACAAGCTTTTACCACCTCATCNGGCTTTGTCACAAGGGTGCTGAGGATGGAACTCAGGTGTTCATTCTTGCATGGCAAGCACTTTAGCAACTCAGCCATTTACCCATTTACTCCATTTGTTTTGCTTGAAGCAATTCTCTTATTTAAATAACCAACATTCTTTCATTAATGATAGATTAATCGGAACTTGGGTTAGTCTGTCTCATCATGGGCTTGTAACTCATGATGCTGATGGAGCTCCTTGAAGAAAGACTTCTTGTGTCATTGATTTTCCAGTTGTCACCTTAGTTACAGTGAGACCACCTAGAAACGGACAAGGACTGATGACATGCTTGGAAGAGTACTGAAATAAATATATCACACTATGAAGATTTCAGTAATGACTTTCCGAGGGACAAAACCAAAATACTGACTGAGGATGTGCCTCTGTCAAGACTACCAACAGATGAGCTTGCTAAGATAACCAAAAGGAAAACAAAGATTAGTTTGCAGAACACACTAGAGNCTNGGCTTTCAAGTCCAGTGGGCAGTTAGTTGAGGTTTCTAGGTTTTCTAGTTGAGGTTTTCTGATGTTTTCCTGCATCGCAGTCTGAATGTCTGTGTTGTGGCACCTGCTATTGCAGTGAACACCCTGAGTGGGTTGAACTAAGTGTAGCCCTCAGAAGTTCTTATCAAGTCACTCATGTTGTAAGCCTTTGGAGCAAAGGCTTTATGTAGAACTGTGGGTCTAGAATCTGACAAGGGGTTTTCCACAGACTGGTATTCTCTCCTTACAGTCCCCTTCATTTCTTTTTCACTGTATAAATTTCTTTTAAGATTTATTATTTTTATTATTATCATAATATTTTTATTGATTATTTGGGAATTTCACAAAATGCACCCTGATTACCCTCACTTCCCAGTCCTCNCAGGTCCGCTCTGCCCTTTGTGGCCTTCTACCCCCAAAAAAGATTTTTTTAAAAAAAGAGTTCAATTTGTGTTGCCCATATAGTCACTGGAGCATGGTCAAACTCCCTGTGTCCAGCCCCTTAAAGAAAAGTGAGTTCTTCCTCACCCCACCCCCACCAGTAGTCCTCTACTGTGAAGAGCTACACTCCAGAATCGTTATGACAATTTTTAAGAGTTCTCTTCATTGGCTTCGTGTCTAGGGTGTTACTTTTTTGGGGGGAGGGCCAGCAGGTTGTCACAGAAGCCTTCTATGTTCCTCTTTCTCAGCTTTGAGTCTACAGTCATCGATATCACTGNAGAAGCTTCCTTGTTCTTTATAGTTAGAAGGAGCTCGAATGATCATGAACTTCCACATGGTCTCTGGTGACAGCGTGGACCATGGACATCCACCTGGTCTTTGGTGTCAGAACATGCCACAGACATCAGCATGGCTTCAGGTGACAGCACAGACCACGGACATCCCTATGCTTTCAGTGGTAACATGGGTCCATGTAGGTGGATTTTTCTGTCCCACCAGCCAGCTCCCACATAACCACATGGGGACTTCTTATTAATTATAAACGCTCAGCCAATAGCTTAGGCTTGATTCTAACTANCTCTTATAACTTACATTAATCCAATTCTATTAATTTACTTTCTGCCTCATGGCTTCATTACCTCTATCCCATTTTGTGCGTCTGACTCATTCTGCATCTGGCTGCTCCCCTCACCTCCCCAGCTCCATCTCCTGGCAACTCCACCCTTCTTCATCTCCACACTCTCTTACTGTCTGAAAGTCCTGCCTAACCTCTTCCTGCCTAGCTATTGGCCATTTAGCTCTTTATTAAACCAATGACAGCAACACATATTCACAATTTCCAAAAAGATTATTCCACAACAGGTCCAGCTGCAGCAGGACCACGAACCCCAACATGGACTCAAGCCACCTTCATTTCTAACAGCAATAACAACAAAAAATCATCGCAATAAACCCCAATTTTTTTATGAAATAGGTCTACTCTCATCAAATTTCATCAGATTGCTTTCATAAATGTTGGACAATATTACTATTTAGATTTAAAGTTTGTTTTCCTGGAACTTCTAATAAGAAATAACAGACTGGACTTTAAAAGCCTTTTACANTTAGGCAGTCAACCCTAAACCTTATTAACATATCTTGCCTTCAATGCCTGCAGATTACCAAGGTTCCCTAGTGTTCCTTATTCAATCTGCAAGGCTGAGAACCCTTAAAGCCAAATACCTGGTCCAGTAGTTTGAGTGAAAATGGACCCTATAGTCCCATAGGGAGGGGCTTGGTAAAAGTTATTGATCTTCTAAGTTAATATGTTCTAGAAGGTTTTATCTGAGATTCANAAGGATGTTAGGTCAGACACAGAGATGGGCAATGGATGGCTATTGANGAGATGAAAGATAGCTAAAGTAAATTAACTTTAGCCAAATTAGGCTCTGAAACTGTGACATTCTAACTCCCCACAGTCACAAAGTTCTAATCAGTCCATCAGGCTTGTGGCATTTCCAACACAGTTGTGGCTTTTTCCTGGTAACTTCAGTTCTAAGCAATATAACTGAATGTAATAGAAGCTGCTGGTTGGTCGTGGTACATCTCAGATCTAGGATGAGAACATTATAGTACAAAAGCTAAAGTTCCACAGTGGACTGCAATCGGGTGGGCACCTGACTCAGGTTTGATCCAGCCTTCTTGGGTGTTTTGAATCTCACCATAGAGGGCAAATTTCAGGGNNTTTTTTTTGTTGTTGTTGCTGTTGTTGGGGTTTTGCCTTTTGAGACAGGCTAGCCTGGAATGTTCGGTGTACCCAAGGCTGATCTCAAACTTTTGACATTCCCACTTCTTCAGCCTTCTGAATGAGTACAGACATGCACAATCATACTCAGCTTCAGCTAGTTCTGATGGAAAGACTGTGTGACATAAAACCATGAGTCTAAAGCAANAGGCAGCCTTGATGATGGAGGATTCGGGCTGATGACAGGCTGCTGCTTTCATGGTTGTATTCCCAGAACCAATCTCAGTCCCAGCCACATACTAGACAAAAATATGTGTTGAATAGAAGATGGTTGCTCTGNACTTAATGTTGATCATAAGTAGACATCATGAAAGAGCAACCAAGGACATGGAGATTGACACTAGCACACAGTAACATGTGTGGCAATCAGGTCATAATTTTCTGTTTCCTGAAAAGGTAACAAAAGTTTGAGTTTTTGCAGGGGTAAACATGAAAACATGGCCCCCCCAATCTCACATCCATGCCTGCCTGTTTTTCTCACTAGTCCATGGTTTCTGTCTTTATATACTTGTTGGGAGGGTGAAACCTACAGACATTAATTAACTTGAGAATTGTGCATGCCATGTGGATATCCACTGATCAAACAGATACCCTTTCAGTGCAGGGTGAAGCTTGAAAAGCAATTGGGACCTACCACAGTTGAAGGATACAACTTGATCAGTGTGGGGTCCTGAAATTGTTTTTGGCAGTGCTAATTAATAAGGTCTGACAAAAACATAATTGTGAACAGAAACAACATCTGGTTGTAACACAAGAGAAAGTGGCATAGCATACNCCTCATCTACTCAATCTGGCTGTCCCTGTGATAGCTGGGGGCTGACACTAAGATTTTCCTCACAGCTGGCTTCTGGCATGTCCCCAGCATACCTCTCATAGAGGGGTGTGTGTGTGTGTGTGTGTGTGTGTGTGTGTGTGTGTGTGTGTTAATCACAAGAGTCACATGTCAATGTGAAACTAAACTTTGAAGACTGCACTGTCTACTTTTGTCTCATAAATTCAATTCAATGAACATCGAAGTAATTTTCAAATTATCCTTTCCCTGCTNTGGTATGAACTGTAACATGTGAGGAGAAAGGGTGAGAATTAGTCCAAGAGGAGATTCAGCTGCCTAATCCTGACTCCAGAAGAAAGAAAAAGCTTTGGATGTTCAGTGCTCTATGCTGGGGGATGACAGGACTGGACCCTCTTCCTGGATTGGTGTCTGTGACAACCAAGATCCTTAGGTTGCAAGTAATAGAACCAGCTGTGAGCACCATGCAAGAAAGATGTGTTCTTAGGACAGTTCTGCATTTCTAGCACCCTCTTTATCTACAGAAGTCATGGTGTAGTGACNGTAGGTCATTGTAGCTGTGTGACACCAACAAATGACAGAGGTACACTTTGAGTGCTATTCATGATGGCCAGTTAGTGTACTAAGTGCACTGAAAGCAGAGAGTGCCTTCTGTGTCTCCAATGGAGAGAGATTACTAAACATGGAAGTGTTTCTTGGGCCTCAGTGGGAGGGCAGAGCCCTGTCCTGGAGCACTGGGGTCTGGATGAGCTGGTGTCAACATCTCATGGCTTACCACTGGGTTCTGGGTCTTTTTTTCCCAGAGAGGGAGCAACAGAAAGGCTCTGTACTCCAGAAAGATGATGTCCAAATAGGAGCAGGGAAGGGCTGAGGTGAGGGAAGAATTTCTGGGAGTGGAACTGGAATCAAGGAAGGAAATCAAGAATCTCTGGTTCTTGGAGAACACGGGGCTTTGGACATTACATCAGAGCGGTGAGAGCTATTGATTGTCCCCATCTGTTCAGAGAAGCGTAGGCCCCTCTGCTTGGGAATGCTCAGGTGAGAGAAAAGTAGTGAAAAGGGAGAGACAGTTGGTGAGACCTTAACCTGACACAAAGCCTTCCAAGACAGTGGCAGACACAAGGCCCTGTGCCTGATTCTGGCAATTTGGTCTAAGTGTCCAGTTATGTATTGTGATGTGACTTCACAATGGCCATACTGGCTAAGACTTGGGGATTTAGTTAATGTAAGGGTCAAATTTGTATTTTGACTTTCCCAGTGTATTGATATCTTAAAAGAGCAGGGGTGATAATTCTGCTTGCTCTCTCTTCCCCCTCTGGTGTGTGTGTGTGAGTGTGTGTGAGTGTGTGTGTGTGTGTGTGTGTGTGTGTGTGTGTGTACATTTGAATGCCCACGATGGAGGCCAGAAGAAGGCATCACATTCCCTGGAGCTAGAGTCATCGGTAGTTGTGAGCCATTCCAACACTAAGGTTCTGTGGGAGATGGTGACTAGGTAGGAGGAGAGCTGAAGGGGTGACAGGAGAGGGGAAAAGAAGGGAATCGATGCTCCAGAGCCCCGTGGACCACAGCAGGCTTGGCTGTATGCCAGGTAAAATGGGGAGAGCATGGAGGAGGGATTTGTCCCAACAGACCCACCCTGGCTGCTGGGCAGAGGACAGAGTAAAGAGAGGCAGAGGCAATTTCAGAAGACTACACTGGACTGGACCAAGGCACAGCCCCCAGCCCACTTTCAGCAAAGTGGCTGCAGAAGGACAGAACCACTGGCCCTTACAGTTTAACAGTCATAGTCAAAGGCTGCTTCTGTGTGTATGTGCTGTTGCTTGGATCCCTTTCTCTCCTCTTTTTCATTTATTCCCACAATAAGCCACTGTCACCAAGCTAATCATGCCTTTTCTCATCAACCTGGAAGAACAGGAAAGTAAGGCATAAAGTGAGACACCTCAGGGTCAGTATCCAGCAGTACAGCTCATGGCCAGACTTCCTCCAATGAACTCTCTAGTTCTAGGACCTAGGAGAGAATTCTTACATGACCACTGCGAAGCTCTGTGGCTGATTGTGACTCTTATTTTCTTAGGTTGAAAACTAACACTTGGTGAACATACTGACACTAGAGGGGAAGCCAACGAAAAAGGAAAGTGGGGCTTTTAGTATAAGAGTGAGGGGGGGAGATAGATGACAGAAAGATAGATGATTGATAGGTGGTAGGTAGATAGATGAATGATGGATGGATGGATGATTAATAGATAGGCAGATAGATTGAGATAGATAATAGAGATTAGATAGATAGATAGATAGATAGATAGATAGATAGATAGATAGATAGGAGTTTTGGGTTTTTTGTAGGTGTGTGTGTGTGTGTGTGTGTGTGTGTGTGTTAGAATCTAAGGCCATCTATCACCCTCAGAGGCCATGGAAGAGATAACAGGTCAGGAGGAAGGAGGCCAGGGGAATTTGTAACCCTACCCACTTCACTTAAGTCAAAACAATCTTGACAGGCATAAAATTGCTATTTATGAGGTTCTACGACTTACAAGAGTACACTGTATATACAAAGAAAAGTGCCACCCACGAAGCTAATTCTTTGTGAGTCAGAATTTGAGTGTGGGGAGACTCACGTGTAAGAAAGCCAATTTCCCTAGTTTTCAAAGTGTGTTTAGCATTTGATCAGAGTTAGCTAACTACATTTTTTATGTTATGGTTCTTAAACTTCTTGGACTCTTCTGAATATTTTATGAGAATTACTGGCCCTCTCTTCTGGAAAAAAATGAGTGCACACATACAAATTTACATATATTATTGGGAATTTATCATGTTCGAGAATGACAAGGGACCCAAATTATCAACAAAAGTACTCTGCAGNATGAGATGCAAAAGTGTGCACCTTGGGTCATCCAATAGGCCAGCTAGTCCTACCGATATCATCAATTTCTCTAGCCCTTTGCCTCCCTAGCAAAAGTGACCTCAACATTGAGATCCCCTATTCCAACACTCCTTGTCTTAGTTAAGGTTACTGTTGCTGTGAGGAGACACCATGACCAAAAGCACCTTGGAGAGGAAAGTGTTTATTTCACTCACAGTTGTGTATAACAGTGAGGACAGGAACTCACACAAGGCAGTAACCTGGAGGCAGGAGCTGATGGAGAGGCCACAGAGGGGTGCTGCTTACTGGCTTACTCATCATGGCCTGCTCAGGCTGCTTTATTATAGAACCCAGGACCACCAGCCCAGAGGTGGCACCACCCACAATAGGCTGAACCCTCCCACATCAATCACTAATTAAGAAAATGCTCTACAGGCCTTCCTACAGCCCAATCTTGTGGAGGTATTTCTTAATTGACTTTAGCTTGTGTCAACTTAAATGACTTTAGCGTGTATCAACTTGACATAAAACTATTCAGCACACACCTCAAAAGTCTTTGCATCAGAGCCTCTTGGAAAGCTGTTTAAATGCAAATTTTGAGGTCTGTCCCAAAAATATCTGACTCGGGAATTCTGAAGAGAGGTCCAAGAATTTGCATTTCAGCAAGCTCCCTGTGATTCTGAAGCAAGTTCTAGACTGCATTTGGAAGGCCCCAAACTCATCTGTTTTGTAGATGAGAGTCTGACATCTCAGATTTCCACAGCTGTTCCATGCTTCTACCCTGAGGATGGATGAATTCACATGAACTTTTGCACCAACTTCACACAATCAATAGTATCCCAGAATGAGGCAAGTTGGCATTGCACCAGACTTTCAGATTCTCAGGAACATGGTACTTGCTGATCCTTTAGGGAAAAAAAGGCCAGGGCAGGGGTGGCGTGTGTGTGTGTGGGGNGTGTCTTTGTAGTCATGTGACTTTCTTTGTTTAGGTCAGTTCTCTCAAATACTTCCTACTCTGTCTCCTATGGTTGAATTTTGAGATGTCACTCAGAAGCTTCTGTACACTACATCCCAGGCTATTGGAACTATTTTGGGAAAGGAAGGACATATTTGGGAGAAGTATTAGCTGGAGCAAGTAGGTCACTGGGAGCGTGCCTTGGAAGGTTGTACCTGGCCCAGGATGTATTCTCTGTATTTCCTATCTTCTGTGAGGTGAGTGGCTTCACCTACTTGCTCCTGCCACTATGACACTCTGCTTCACCACAGGCTCAGCTTCCTAGAAGCCAAAGACAATGGGCTGAGATCTGTCAAACTGTGAGTTGAAAGACAGATTCCCTCCCTTTAACCTATTTTCCTCACACTGATAGAAAGCCTGACTAATACATTCTTTCCTGATNATTCTACCTAAAATAGGCTCTACTTTGCCGCTCTTCATAACATACTGAGTTAACTTCCAGCTTATCTCAGCCTGGACCATGTATTTGTTTGTTAATTATCCAACAACAATAGCTCCAAGAAGACAGGGACTAATTCATCATGGTGACTCCTGCTCTTAGAACTGAGCCTGGAGCATAATGGGTGGGTGGGTGGGCACCCCAGGAAATATATTTTAAATAATTAATGTTGTAGTTTTAATAGAATAAACATTATTCTGCTTTATGCCTTTAAGGGCTTCTTTGAATTTATTTATTTTTGTCACTTCCACAATGTTAGTGATTTTTTTTTCTAACACTATTTCAGCAATTATTATTGTAACAATAAAATTGGGTAACAATACTTAGACACAAAAGGACAAGAAAAAGCATTTATTTGAATGCAATGCNAGCTTGCTTGGTTCATTAGAAAATGTGACTGAGAGACTTCCACAGCCAAAAAGAAGGCCATAAATGAAAGGGACGTCCCTTTAGAGAGCTGGAGGAAGCTGGCATCTCACCAACTGGTGGCTTTCATTCATCAGTGCAATAAATATATATTATGGCAGGCTGACTGCATGCCAAGCACTGGTCTAGGCGAGGGATAGAGAATAGNTAGAGAAGGAAAACATGGTCATCAAAGATTCTTTGAAGAAAAAGCAGAGAAAATTAAGCAATAAAATATAGTATATGGGAAAGTAATAATGGCTTCAGGAGAAAGACTGTGGATGGGGGATAAAACCTGTGTGTGTGTG
>LZPO01044499.1:75808-92124 GCA_001675575.1 Neotoma lepida | reverse complement strand
TTTGATGGTTCAAATGATTTCACAGGGGTCACATATTAGATACTTACATTACGATTTATAACCGTAGCAAAATTACAGTTATGAAGTAATAACAAAAATAATTTTATGGTTGGGGTCACCACAACATGAGGAGCTGTATTAAAGGTTCGCAGCATTAGGAGGGTTGAGAACCATTGTTCTAGACGAACAACAGGNAGTGCAGAAGAAGCCTTGAGGCAGAACTAAGCCTTGCTTGGTGAAGGAGCACAGAGGAGGCCAGGGTGGCTGGGCAGACTGAGAAAAGGTGTGACAGCAGGAGGTGCAGTTGAAGAGGATGGGTTTTTGGATGAGCTTGGTTTTGGATGTGAGGCTCCAAAGGCATCACCGAGTGGATGTGAAGTCACTGGCAATTTCTGGGGTTTAAACTTAATCATGGTTTGGCTTGCATCTTAACAGGCTCCCATTGCCATTATTTTGAAAAGCACTAGCCTGACATCAGACTCCAGACTCTCCAAAAAGAAAATTATAGAAGAAAAATTTCTTCAGAACTTGACTGTTGAGCTGGAAATGTGGCTCATTTGGTAGAGTGCTTGTCCAGCATGTATAAATTCCTGGGTTGGCTCTCTGACACCTCATATACTGGGGGTAGTGGCACATACTTGAAGTTCAAGGTCATTTTTAGTGGTCCAAAGTGAATTCAAAGTCAGCTTGGACCATATGAGACCCATCTTTTTGTTTTGTTTTTGTTTTGTTTTGTTTTTTGAGACAGGCTTTGGCTGTCCTAGAACTACCTCTGTAGACCAGGCTGGCCTCAAACTCACACAGATCTGCCTGCCTCTGCCTCCTAAGTGCTGAGATTAAAGGCATGTGCCACCACCACAGGATGAAGCGTGATAGTCTTAACAATAAAAACCCAGAGGATGGATGAAAGCTGAAAGATCAGGGAAGCATTGCAGGACGAATCCTCAGACTGAATCCACTCGCCTTGTATTCCTGTCTCCAGCTCCCGATTGCACTGGGATTAAACGCTTGCACCAAAGCTGCCCACCCGGCTCTGTTTCTCTTTTAGACTGGTTCAATCTCCTGTAGCCCAGGGTGGCCTTGAACTCCTGATCTTCCTGCTTCTTCCTCCAAGTGCTGGGATTAAAGGTGTGTGCCACCACTGCCTGGCCTCTATGGTTAACTAGTGGCTACTAGCTCTGACCTCTGATATTCAGGCAAGCTTTATTTGTCAGAACACAAACAAAATATCACACAACAGCAGGGCATGTGTGAGACCCATCTGAGAGAGAGAGAGAGAGAGAAAGAAAGAGAACAGAAAAGAAAGTTTAGGATTGATTTCTCTTTAATCATAATCATTTCTGTCACAACACACCCTTTATTTCACAATAATTATTGATCATCTACTTCAAACCAGATGTTGTAGCTTTTTTTTTCTGTGTAGAAGAAGAAAGTAGTGAAGACCACTTATAGCGCCTTGCAGGTAGAGACAAGGAAACACCGAAGATGTCCAAGAAGAGACGATCACACAAAGCCACTGATACCAGCAGGTAGGAGATACAAGATACTCCTGGGTAGAAGAGAAGCAGGAGAAGATAAGGTCCATGAAGAACCCTAGACTACAAAGCATTTTTGTTCAGACAAAGTATTTCTCACTAACTTGCACATGCGTACTCCAATCTGCCTGGGGAGGAATGGCCAAGTGGGAGTTTTCACATTGGCATGAAGGCAGTGATGAGGGGAAAATTCCTCAGGCAGACAATTACATCAGCATATTTTTCTAATTTATATTTTAAATAGTGCAAGTATTCCCCAAGGCCTGGTGACAGACAGAACTTCTATAAATACATTAAACTCAAGTAATCTGTGCACAATTGCCAGCCTAATGAAGACCCCACCTCCTTCCAGATTCAAGCCATGTTTAAAGGCAATTACATTTGGAAATGCAAAACCTGCAGCTAATCAATCTAAGGAGAAACAGGGCTCCCTTCAATAGCATTGCAAAGTAACGTTCTCCCTGGACCACCCCATCCTTGTTTCTTTAGCATTTACTCTAGGTCATCGGCTAGTGCCAACCACTAGTTTTGGAAAACACTTGGAAGCATAGTCTAGGAAAGAGGGCTGGGACAGAGGAGATAGACAAAAGCTCAGGAGGCATAGGAGGCTAGGGCAGAGGGCTGAGGCAGAAGACACTGGCAAGGTCTGTGGTCTAATCCTAACACTGTGATGTGAGCCTTTGCTGTGAGGGGCATGGAGCAGCTTCAGGTCAGGGCCTTTGGACCTGAGCAGCTGGGGTCAAGTTTTTTCTTTGTTGCCTCCTTCCTGTGTGACCTTGAAGAAGTTACCTCACCTTGGTGTGCTTCAGCCTCCTTGACTGTGAAGCAACAACAGTGCCAGTTCTTAGGGTCCTTTGAAAAACAAAATGATTCAAATTCTGACGACTACTTAAAATATCACCTATCAAGGCAAAATCATTGTTTATGACATTTGCTTGATTGTGATCATTAAACTGAACAGAGCATGTAGAACAATCAAGAAAGGTCTTGGGAAAGCCAGAGTATCACAGTTAAAAACATAGGACACGGGAACTTGTGATCAGACTGTATATGTTCAGATTTCAGTCCTGGGNCGGGAATATAGTTCAGCAGTAGGGAACTTGCCTAACATGTACAAGGCCTTAGGTTCCATAACCAATACCACACACACACACATACACACACCTCAGACTCCCAGCTTTTCCACTTAGAAGCCATTTGACCACAGGCCAATCACTAGACTGTCTATCCTCTACTCTGAAAGGTATTTTTGTGGTAATTTAAAATACTGGTCCAACGTCTCAGATCTAAAACCTAAAATTCTTTGGCATTAACATGATGTCAGGAGTGGAAAATCCCACCTCTGACTTAGTGGGTTGGATTTAGTTGAAGCCAAGGTATGCTAAAAATACTGTATAAAATCATCTTTAACTTTTAGGCCGTGTGTATAAGATATATATGAAACATAAATAAAAATTGTAATAAAATAATCATTATGAATATGAATATTGTAGCATCTGTGAACATTTGAAACTCCCAGTTTGGAGCATTTAGGGATAAGGAATACTCAGCCTGTGCTATGAGTACGATAATGAAGATGGTGCTGGTACATATAATTGCACAATAAATATTGACTGGTATTTGGATCATATGATCACACACGAATATGTGATACAGCTTCAGATATGGTTGCATCTCTNTTAAGACCCCGCAGACTGTGTGACCCAGAGCATCATGCTTCTGCAGTGATGGGAAGCTGTAGTTTACCACTCAGGCTATTTCATGCCATCTTGGTCCCTTAAACTGCTATTTATTTTAACTTCTGTATCTGATCTGACATTCTTGTGACTCAGGGAGAATTCTTGAAGGTGTAACTAAGCTTTGTAGACCTCCAGCCTCCAGCAACCCTAGAGCTAAGAGTGTTTTAGCTGATAACAGATATCTGATATCAGATAACAGATCTGATAACAGATAACAGATATCTGATAACAGAATCTCATCGATATCACCACTTTGCAATAGCTTCATTTCCTCATTCTCTATCAATATATTTAGTGAATGCATCAATTTCTGGCTTTCTTTTATTCTATAAAGCTCATGTAACCTTTTTGATGGTAGGACATTCATTCAGAGTAGTGTGAGTCCACACTCCTGGTTCTGTAGTAACTCACATTTGGCTCAAAATAAACAATTTTCTTTCATTATTTTTCATTTACTTATTGGTGTGTATGTGCATGTGTGTGCACCCATACCATAGCACATTTGTGGAGGTCAGCTTATGGGAGTCAGTTCTCTCTTTCTGTCATGTGGGTTCTGGAGATTTGCAAGGTCTTCAGCCGTGCTAGTGAGCACCTTTACCACCTGAGCCATCATGTTGACCTTCAAAATGAACTATTTTCTTATTTCCTTTAAAACAGTCATCATTTTATATCAATACAAGAATAGAGTAAAATCTGGTGAGATCAGAGGCTAAAAGCAACTAAAAGCTAAGCAAGTCTCAAGTCCCTGGGGCTGCTGAGTACTTGCTTTTTGATTGGTTCCTGGTAGAATATTTGGGACAANCAGGCTGAGTTATTGTAATAACAATGCAAAACTAGCTCAGAAATAAAGGACATCCTAAATGAGTATCAGTAAAATACAGAAACAAGTCTCAAAAAGGCCAAGTTCACCCATTGGTCATGAACCTTCAAAGTTGCCAAAGCAAATTCAACATAATTAAAAATAAATAACCAAATTCAAGTAGTCCTCCCAAAATTACTTAACATACACAATAAAAGATGGTTAAAACACATGGTTAAAAGATGATGAAAAACAAAAAGTGGTAAATATGGCCAAGAAGAAAATCTGTCAAAGCTAACAATGGCAATAGAGCTCCAAACAACATAGATGATAGAATTGGTAGGAAAAGATTTTGAAAAAAAATGGCTATAAATGCCTAGTATTTGGGATGGGGAAAGTGCTTGTATGAGAACTGGAATTCTGAAATCCTAGGGCTGGAAGGCAAGATCCCTGGAGCTCATGGGCCAGCCAGTCTAGCTTATTCGACAAGGTCTAGGTTCAGTGAGGAACCCTGTCTCAAAAATAAGATGGAGAACCATTGAGAAAGATACCTGATGTCCACATCTGGCCTCCACAAGTATGTGCACATGTGTTTACACACACACACAGTATTTAAAGGAAAAGATAAACACAAGAGCAATGTAAGACAAAAGATGATGAACAAATAATCTGTGAAANACTAAAAGGGAAGAAAAAGCAGCTCATCTACAAGGAAGGCATCTTTCAGAAGTGAAAATGAAGTGAAGCCCCCTTCACCCATCTCCAGAAAATCTGAGAAGATTTGTTCCCTGGTGAACAAACGGCCTATTGACTGACAGGTCACTCCAGAGGTGTTTGTGTGGCAGGAACCCAGGGCAGTAAAATCACTCCCTACTTGGAAAGGATCTTGAGACTTGCATGAACCAAAGTTATTTATGACTAGGTAGTGAAAGCACACTGTTGAAAAGAGACGTAGGCTGGTGTGGGAAACACAAAGACTCTTTCCAGCTCGGCTGGTGGTGCTGATCATAAGAACATGAAGTGCTCTCTGTGTCCCCATCCTAAGAGAGGAATTACATTATGCACCAAAGCACAAGATTCGGGCAGTCCTGTAATACAGTAATACATGTGCAAATGCTTGCGGAATTAGGAGAGTGCTACTTAAGACATCATTTTCATTACCATTGTTAAAGATGATAGCATACGTTATTAAGCTATTGGGGCATGGTGTTCTGCTTTTAGACTCATCAGAGCTCTGGGAATAACAGACATTTGGGGACTATTTATTTCATGTAAAGAGCAATTTTCCAAATGAGAGATATTTTTTCCTTTCCCTAGTTGATGGCCATGCCACATCTACAGAGAAGTCTATTACAACTGCACAGCTAACGGGAAAAGGACCTGGGAAATGAGAGCATCCAGGAAGAAAAACACTGCTACATTCAAGACCAAAGTAAAATGCAGCAAAAAATCAGAGTAGCTGTCTCAGGCTTGTATCCCCAGGTCTGCAGCCAACTCATGCACCCGCTCATGGCTTCATTTGCAAGTCTTATTTCCAAGCTCCTGACAACATTGTAAGTTACACACAGGGGTTCCCAATTACTGCTGTGCCTAGATTTAGATGTGCAAAGTTGAGACATGATAGAAAATGCTGAGCTTAGTGGAGCTGAATTTTTTCCCACCAATGACCCAAAAGAGAGATTTTGCTCATAACTATCAAGTGCCATCATGCTATAGAAGAAATAAAGCTATCACTGAGAATTAGAATTTCAAATTACATATCTCAATTAGAGAAAATTAGCTTCTTTCTCAACAAGTTTCCCCAGGGGAAGTTGAAGACTGGAAAGATAAAAGATAACGTTAGTGTAAGATGGATAAATTTGGGGTACAGGGGACAAACTGCATCATTGAATTCAAGAACAAGGAAAAATGCACACACAGAGCGAGACTACAGGACCAGTCAACTGCTCTGGCCATGACTGGGCTCTTTGCCCAACACCCTGTGTAATTTCTGTAAATCTTTACAGTTGTGGGGAGTTGGGAAAGATGATCATACATTTGTGAATGAAAATTATGACATAAAGATTAAAAGGAATACTGGGACTCATCAGAGAGCAGAGAAATTAGTACTCTACACACAGAAGANCTCTCATCCTAAAAAAAGTAGCTGGAGATTTTTATCGGAAAATCCTACTTAAATATTTTTAGGAAATGAGATTAAACCATATAGGTACTGAGGAAGGATGTAAATGTGACACAGTCAATCACAAACTTTAAATAAGTGCGTAAAGTGTGACTCTCTGACTCCTTGTCATCTCTCCAGGAGGTGGTGTCTGCTGGGAGGAATCAATGTTCTGCTAGGGAAAGAACNGGGAAACCTGTCTGACTCGGGGTGAGGGGAGGGGTGGGATAACGTCCATCTGTGAAGGATGTGTGAGCCAGAGTAGGGCATTACATCAGAAATAATGGCATGTAGGTCTGGGATGAAATGGTACCCAGGGGACTGCAGAAAGAGCCAGACATGGTGGTGCACACTTATCATCCCCACACTGAGAGGCAGAGGCAGGAAGATNAAGAGTTCAAAATCATTTTTGGTGGCACTGTGAGTTCAAGGCCAAGCTGAACTACATGCGACCCTATCTAAAAAATAAACAAAANCAAGAAAAGAACTGAAAAATAATGTAAGATGCCTGCAGTTTTGAAGCACAGCTTTCCCAGAACCTCTGTTTTAGAGTCGTCCATGGCTTCAGTCAAAGANCTGGCTGGGACTGTGATATCACCTGAGGCTCACCTGGGGCAGCTGAGCACATCTGTCTCCACATGACTACAGCATCTGTGTGCTAGTTATTTGTCTCGATGTTGTGACAAATAACTAACAAGAAACAGNGTAAAGGAGGAAGGGCGTATTGTGGCTCACAGAAGGTGTGGTCCGTCATAGTGGGGACATCATGGCAGCAGGAGCATGAGGCAGTTGATCCCGTTGCATCTGTCACTGGGAAGCAGGGAGATTAATGCTCAGCTCACTTTCATCTTTTCAGTCCACTTAACAGATGAGGTGGCTCTTCCCACATTTATGAACACAATCTAGGTAATCCTCTACAGGCTTGCCTAGCAATTCATCTCCTAGGTGACTCTAGATCCTGTCAAGTTGACAGTATTAGTTATCACAATTTACTTAGTTGTTGCTCTTCAGCTGAGGTCCTGGGGTTTCTGCCTGAAGTCTTGCTCAGTTTCTGGCATTGTTCTTGGTTCCCTCACCACAGCAGCTGCCCTTTTCAAAGTAGGCAAAGAAATCTCCCAGAAATAGTGATATGCCATTAATGTAATCACGGAAGAAACAGCCCTTTGACTTTACCAAGTTCTGTTGGCTAGAAACAAGGACAGGCCTTGCAGGTGATAAAGAGTGGATCATATAATGTTGAGAGTAAAAAGCGGGAAGAAAGAATGTGAACAATCTTTGAATCTGTTTACAACTGTATGGTAGTATAAAAGTCACTACTAGTAGTTATCGGAAAAATTAGAGTCTGTGAGCTGCAATGACTTATCACAGGCCTTGGGAGTAGAGGGGATCCCAATGTGTTTTGTTTTAAGCTGTTGGCAGATGTACCATCAGACTATATAAACCCTTCTACCGTGATGGGAAGTTGGATTTTACATCCTGTAGAGAATTAGATTTTACATGGTGAGATAATTAGCCTTTCATTTTGGATTAGCTGAGTATTTGGATTAGTTTTGAGAAGGTAAAACTAAAGACAGTTGGAAATTAGGGAGAGTTTGGGCGAGAGATAATGACAGCCTTGAGTGGGACAAAAAGACCCAAGGGATGGGGTGGCAGACACACTTAATACTGGGCATGTGGATAAAAGAGTTAGGGCTTGCTCTATGGGCAATGGTGGAAAGAGAGACCAGGTGAAGATGAAATTTCAGATAGAAACAGGCTCATATTGTTAACTGTTCATGTCTCTCTTATGCCTCTTTCCCTGCCCAACTCCCATCTATTTATCTTACTTGGACACTTCAAANGATTTCCCTTCCTAGCCTTTGTGTTTGCTGGTCTCACTTCCTGAAATCCTCCCTAAATCTCATACATGGCTAGCTACTAGCTCTCTCAGGTGTCACCATTTCCTGNACAACATACCATAGCATAAATCATTCATGGAAATTATCCTTATGGTTTATTATTGATATATTTTTTCCCTCAATAGTAATTGAGTATGAGTGTTGTTACTTTCTGAAATCCCAGACCATGACATGTCAATGACATGCACAATATGTAGAAAGGACCTGAGACATGAAGTGAAATGACTGAGTAGGAGAAAATGAAGCAAAAAAAATACTGGGGTCAACTCAGAGATCAAATAACAGGGGAAGTAGTGAGAGAGTGAAGGATCTAGGGGAATAACATCTAGTGAGATGTTCAGATTTCAGATAAAAAGACCTGTAAACTAAAGACATAAAAGTTGTGACCACAGGAATGGGGTAAAAGAGCAGGTCAATAGAGTGGAAGTGACCAAGGGACCATGAAGCCAAGTCCTGGCTCAGAACTCGGTGTGAAATACATACACAGGCGGGGAGGGAGCCACGGGGAATCTAAGCACAGTGCTCAAGTCTCTGATGACCAGAAGGAAGGCATCTGAGCCCAAGTGATAAGAAATGTAAAACAAATTGGCTGGGTGAGACTGCAGTCCCTCCAAAGAAGAGGGTCTCTCATGGTGACAAAAACCCCAAGTGCTCTTGGCAGTACTGTGGGGTTGGTGCTGTCATCACCCCCATTTTCAGTAGAAAAACTGAAGGATAGATGAGAGATGAAATTAACTTGCCCTAATCATAAAGCTGTAAGTACTGAACCCCAGATTCAGGTCAAACAACCAAGACTTCATTTTTAATTGGTATGAAACTGTGAGCTAATCAGAACTCTATAATTTTTTTTCTTTACTCTTTGGGGGNCTACCACCAAGCTCCCAAATAAATACACAGAGACTTATTCTTACTTATGAATGAGTGGCCTTAGCTTAGCTTGTTTCTAGCCAGCTGTTCTTAAATTATCCCATTTACCTTTTGCCTCTGGGCTTTACCTTTCTCTATTCTATATACCTTTCTTTCCTTCTTACTCTAAGGCTGGTTATGTGGCTGGGTGGCTGCTTCTGGTGTCCTCCTCTCCTTCTCATTTTCTTGCTCTTCCTCTTCTCTTCTTCCTCTGAGCCTAGATTTCTCCTTCTATTTATTCTCTCTGCCTGGCAGTCCCACCTACCCTTTCTCCTGCCTAGCTATTGGCCATTCAGCTCTTTATTAGACCAATCAAGTGTTTTAGGCAGACAAAATAACACAGCTTTACAGTGTTAAACAAATGCAACATAAAAGAATACAATGTGTCTTTGCATCATTAAACAAATATTCCACAGCATAAACAAATATAACACATCTTAAACTAATATTCCACAACAGAACTCAACCTTGGGGCTAGAGCGATGGCTCACCAGTTAAGAGAGATTGCAGAGGACCAAAGTTCAGATTGCAGAACCCACATGGGACAGTGTACAACCAACTGTAATTCTATCTCCAGTGGATATGACACTCTATTCTGGCCTTTACTGTATGCATGTGCACATATAGACACACAAACATGCACACAATCAAAAACTTTTTAAATCTTAAAAAAAAGAGAATTTATTCTCTGGACTCTGAGGCCCAAACCCATTTCAGAAACTACAACAACAACAACAGACTCCACAAAGAATGGCTTTGAGAACAGCAAGGGTAATCTACTTTATAGCTTGTCCATTCATTCATACATCCCCAAGTATTTATCTATCTTTGTTGTTTTATGTTCCTTATACATTTTAATGCTCTTAATCTGTTTGTTAGGGCTTTGTGAGAGATGTTGTTCTCTAATTTATAAACAAGTATTTCAATATCTCCTACAGTGCTGGAATTAAAGTGACTCTTGCACNCATTCTATCTAAATACACTTAGTTTGAATGTGTTGAATGGTAAGCCCACAGCTTTGCCTACTTAGCACTTTCTTCTTTAATTCTAGAATGTTTCTAGTTGAGCACTACCTATGAAGAAATTCAAAATTAATTTAAACTGAATAAAAGAAAATGATAGTTCAGCAGTTTCCAGTCCAAAAAAATTTACATTTCTCTACCCATCAGATTGTAGAGGGACAGATGCCAAACTTAAATGGATTTTTGTTTCATCAAATCACTTTCTCTTCTATCCTGGGAGATTAGCAAACACTGCCACATTAAGAAACCAGAAGGAAGGTTTACTTTCTTCTCTGATGTCCCATTTTGAATGTTACATATCCCCAAATGTGCTTTGTGATTTATAATTATAGTGTGGCCACACACAGCACAATTGGTACACTTTTCCTGTAACAGTACAGGGGATGGAAGTCTATGGCAGCCTTGGAGACACCTGTAGTGAGTTAGGGGATAAAAAGGTAATAGTCTACATAGTTGATAGTTACTGAATTGTTCAACATAAGAACTTATTTGGGTGAGGATCTATGTAGGACTAGCCATACACAGAATATGGCTATTTCAGAAATAAGGAATCTGAACTCAGATTTGACTGTAGCTGTCAGCTGTCTTATTAAGGTTTCTATTGCTGTGATAAAACACCATGGCCAAAAGCAACCTGGGGACAAAAGAGTTTATTTCAGCTTGAAATTCCAGGTAACAGTTGTTCACTGGGGAAGTCAGGTCAGGAACTTAAGCAGGGCAGGAACCTGGNGGCAGGAACTGAAGCAGAGGCCATAGAGGAACACTGCTTACTGGCTTGCTCCTGATGGATTGCTCAACCTGCTTTCCTCTCCAACTCAGGATCACCTCCCCAGGGGTGGTGGCATTGCTCGCAATGAGCCGCACTCCCACAGGCTTGCCTACAGGATACTCTTGTGTGTGCATTTCCTCAATTGAGGTCCCCTTTCCCCAGATGAATCTAGCTTATGTCAAGTTGACAAAACACTAGCCAGCACAGCTAGTAAGTAGCAGAGTTAGAAGTAGAGCCTTTGGGGAACCACCAAAGATTGTCTGGTTTTTGTCATGTTTGTCTTGTTTGTGTGCATGGTTAGGGGTCAAGTCCAGGCCTGTACCTACCTTTGGAAAAGTNGCACTGCTGAGCTACACCCAGATTCTCACAGTTGCCCTCTTTCTGCTCTCTCCANGGTCTCTGGTCTGGGAGGGAAAACGGAACACTAGACTGATACAGGAGTTTGAAATTTGAGTCACAAGATGATTCTGTGATATTCAAAGCCAGGGTGCCTGGTTACCTTAGTGATATGGTGTGATTCAGAGCCCTGCTGGGTCACACATTTTTCTGTGTCCTTGTAACACTGTCACATTCTGTACCTGTAACACACTTCAGTGCCCAACTAGACAGCAAGCTTCTTGGAGAAGGCAGATGTCTCACNGGCTCTGAGTCATCTTTGGCTCCCACGCATTCTTCATCTGAATGAGTAAGGATATCCCCACTGCCTATGGAGTTCTTCTGTGGAACAGAGTCTGGTCAGAACCCAGTGGAGAGTTTTGGCCTCTCTTGTATCACCTGCTGGTTTAGACAAAAGTGTCTTAAGTGTGGGTGGCACCCCATATGGTATCATGCAGCTGAATGTGGGGATAATGAAAATGTTGGCAAAAAAATAACTTTTGGAATTCATGATGACCAAAGCAAAACATGTAAATCTTCCATTCTTAACTTCACTGTAGCCTTGATTCTGGACACACAATGTGAGGACTTCACACTACACATTCCAACATGCCATGCAACAACACCAATCAATGCAATAACTTGGCTCATATTATA
Organism: Neotoma lepida; assembly: GCA_001675575.1. Lineage (NCBI taxonomy): Eukaryota > Metazoa > Chordata > Mammalia > Rodentia > Cricetidae > Neotoma > Neotoma lepida. Next base: position 80,263 of record LZPO01044499.1, on the reverse strand, counting down.
CAACATGTTATGAAGAATAGAGTTNGTATGTACAAAACCTTCTGCTCTTACAGAGACATAATGGTTTAATCACAGAAAATTAAGCTCTAGTACTTTCCTACCACTGTTCCTTGGTTTATAAGTACCAAATTAGTATGTCTTTGGGTTGTATTGTGCTATACCAACCTGTATATTNATTTCATTATAGTATGCAAATTTTCTTTCCTCTATAATAANTTATAAAATTAATTACATGTATACCAAGAAACTGTTCTTTAATAAATTCTTTTGTGATTTGTTATCAATAAATATTTTTATATTATCAGTAAATACCTAGTTTATATACCTGTAAAGAGGGTATTGAGTGGAAAGGGGCCACAAGTGGAAAAAGTTTTAAAAGCTTTGGTTTAGTTAACAGCCCCAGTTAGTTAGTAGTGACCAGAACAGCTGGGTTGGTTTGACTCCATAGATGTGACTTGGGGTGTCAAGGGTGCACTGAGTGTGCTATGTCTTCTCTCTCTCTCACATTTTTTAGTGAAGCCAAGACTGACCCAGTAGCAGTCAGACACCCAGAGTTTCTGTTCTGCTGCACTTTAAAAAGAACGAATGTGTTGCTCCAAGTGTTTTCCTAGTCAACCAAAGCCCACTGCCTTGTGTTCTGTATTTTTACCTTTCTAGAAACAATCGTTTTACTCATTTTTTTCACATTTTTGTCCTTCTGCTTTGCTACTCAGTGTGTTGATTCAGATCCTACTTAAAAGCAGAACAATATTTATGCTTTTTTGTTTTAAGCTATTATAGCACAACAGAAAAGCAGTACACACATAAAGGTATGTTAAGAAGTGGCAAATNTCAGGGCATGGTGGCACATATCTGTCATCTCAGAACTCTAGTGGCTTAGACAAGAGGATCAAGAGTTTAAGGTCATCTTCAGCAACATAGGCCATCCTAGGCCAGCCTGGGCTGCATGAGACCATGTCTCAAACAAAAGGAAACTGTAAATTGAGTTTTCCTGTCCCAACTGCCCAGTCTCAAATAACCACTCAGAGGCTTATATTACTTATAAATGCTTGACTGATAGCTCAGGCTTATTACTAACTAGCTCTTACATTTAAATTAACCTATTTCTATTAATCTACATTCTGCCACATGTCTCATGGCTTGTTATCTCATTTTCTACACATTCTGCTTGTTTGGCAGCTGGCTGGTATCTGCCTCAACTGCCCTGACTCCACCCTTCTCTCCCAGCATTCTCCCTGTGTCAGGCTATCCCGCCCAATCTCTTTCTGCTCTGCTATCATCCAATCAGCTTTATTATTAACAATGAGCACAATCCACAGCAGGAAACAAACAAACAACAAACAAACAAAAACAACCATGACAAATGCTCCTGACAGAAAAAAAAAAAAGAGTTCAGAAACTGCTACCAGTTGTCACGCCAGAGTGTTGTTTATGATATTTTAAATTTGTATAAGAAGCCACAAAATAATCTGGCCCACACCTTGAAGTTAGACTATTTCAGAAATTTTAAAAATTTAAAAATTAATGTAGTACAAGCAAAGGAGCACTCCTTACTACACTTAGAGTAATTGAATGTAATTCTATTCAATTAAGTATCAGTGCCATCAAGAGGGATTAAAGGCTCAACAGCCAACCTCTAAATACAGCAATTAAAGTAGCTGAGATCCAGGATGGAAACCCACTCCACTGTACTGAGTTAAGTCAACGGACTAATTCCACGGCTTCAAATAGCAGCTGTTGAGTCATTACCAGAGTAATGGAGGATGTGGGTGTAACATCACTTAAGTGACAGGTCTTAATCCCTGTGATAAAGCCCAGTGTCACTGTGAGGGCAAAGCAGACCAGAGCCTAGGTTGAGCAGACCCAGCTCCTGTGGAGTGTGTACCCATCCCAGCAGAATGGGCAATGCATCAATAAGGTGCCCGGCCAAGGCNGTTAGGGTTAATTGGGGTCCACAATTAGTGGCAGAAAGTAAATGAATCATCACTTAGCCATTGGGGCATCTGAGGGATTTTGGAAAGAGACTCTTGTCTAAGTACCATCCATGCCCAGTCAGGATGTCTGGGATCCAGCCATGATGGATATGGTCTTCTGCATCGTAAGGTTTTCCCAGACTTTCTGACAGTTCTGCTGCCAAGGAGACGTGCTGATTCTTCAAGACAGGACTTGCCATGTCTACCAGACATATGGTAATGCAGCTAAGCACAGATAACCAGAGAGGCCATGAATCTGTGATCTGGGTGGTTACGCCTTTTCCATCNCATATATTTTTAAAAAAAGACACACCAGCTAAAATGCAAGAGCTATTGCATTTAACACGGTCATGGTGAACAGCGTGCTTCTTTACATTAAGATTTCTTATCATTTGCAATTTGATTTGTGCTTAGCTTCCAAAATTATGTTTTTTTTTTCAAATTATGCAGCTTTGAAACTCTATCTGAACCAACTTTCATGTAATTGCTTTTCTTGGCAGCGGGAGTAATTTTAAATTTTTGGCTCCATGTAGGCTCAGATGTTAGTCTCCTTGGCACCTCCTATTCCTTTTTCACAGGCAAAATGGCAAATGCCCAGTGAATCCTTCCTTCACTTCCTCTGCCCTTTCAACTTCTTTGCCATGATTAATTGAAGAAACTCATAGAGAAATTAAGTCAAGCATGCACCACGTTTGGTCTAGTGAAAGCATTTGCCCATGTTCTCTCCATATTCAATTTACCATACACTAAATTTCTGCTACACTCTTCTGGTCCCAAGCCCTAAAGAAAACAATTAACTGAGATGAATGCAGCTCAGTGGAAACATCTGCCTCAGATCCTAGGCCAACTGNATTTCTCACACCTTTCTTTTGAAAGATGATGGAAAACAGATTGCAAAGAAAATACAATGACATTGTTGTAGGACTTCTGGTATGAATTTGGTGCCAGTGTAATTCTGCAACCTGCCTCAACCCTTCTTGGAAACCACACAGAAAATGTTTTAAAGAATACAAGCCTTGTTTATTATGGAACCAGGAGACAGAGAAACCTGCTCTGCTAACTCCTTTAACCTATAGGAACTGTGAAGCACCTCCAAGGGATTGAACCTCAGAAATCAGAAAATTACTCCCTCATAAGGGAATATACCACTTTATAGGGAAAGGAGCTACTATAAGCAGGAGTGAGATCAAAGAGGGGGGTCATTGAAAGTTCTGGGTGGGGGTGATGGATCTGAGTTGGCATATGTCACAAATTGCCAACAAAGACAAACTCTGACCATGTGGAGATGGCCTCACAAAGCAAACTCTGCTTCTTGATTGTAGCAAAGCAACTAGAGGAGTGGAGGTGAACAAGGGTAAACATAGACAGCTATAGGAATGTGTCTCCACCCCAGGGTCATGTTTAAAATTAACATGATGGTCCTCCATCAGGCTAAAGGGAGGTCAGCTCTGCAGCTGCCATCTGAGACACTGTGTGACCTCATCTCCGTCACTTTTCCATCACTGCGAGAAAACACCATGGCCAAAGCAACTTATAAAAGAAACTATTTAGTTGGGCTTGCAGTTCCAGAGGGTCAGAGTCCATGATGGGGGAGAGTAGGCCTGATGTCAAGAACAATTGAGAACTCAAATCTCTAACCACAAGCAAGAGGCAGAGAGAGCACACTGGGAATATAGTATGAGTCAGTCCCCAGTGACACACCTCTACCCACAAGGCTACACCTCCTAGNCCTCCCCTAACAGTTCCACCAGGTGGGAACCAAGTATTCAAACACATTCTAATTCAAACTTAAACACCACAGACTTCCTGGGAAGACTTGAACAAATACCTGCTCATCCTAGATAGGATACTGATGATAGTCCAAAGAAATGATTCTACTTGTCTAGATTAGTGAAACAATAAGCTGATTAAGGCTGCTTATACAGGAGCATGGATGACTCAAAGGCAGCTACACCACCTAAAAAAAAAAAAAAGCTTAGCCCAGCAGGGGGCCACTCAGGAAAGTTGCATCCCTGGAGCTTGCTAAACCGGTTTTAGGCAGTTGACTGTTCATCTACACTCTGCACAGCAACTGTTACTGCTTCTTTAACCCCAAGAAGGGGCCTTGTGACTCTTGTAAGTTTCAGAAGCTTTGTGAGCCTTGTAAGATTGGTTTACTTCCTGGGTCTTATACGTTTCATTTGCTTCTTAAGACTTATGAGCTTCTCTCCTCCCTAGAAGGGANTGTTTCATGGGACGAAACAGCTGCACAACACTAGAAACNCCATTCTTGCCCTTAACTACTCCTCTTTATCCCTACATCTAACCTCTTCCAAGAAAGTGGTTCATAACAATATGATAATAACTTTCAAATTTTAAGAAACTCTGTCATATTTAGCTACAAAGTGTTCCAGTATGTGGGAAAGAACAGCAAAGCATAGCTGTACACGAATGAAAGTTTTGAGGAAAAATTGCCAAAGAGGATTAAAAAAATACATTTTTT
>LZPO01044499.1:27149-69969 GCA_001675575.1 Neotoma lepida | reverse complement strand
GTGTGAATTGTCTCTGTTTTACCTCACCTGCCTAAGGCACCTTCTGGTTGGTTTAATAAAGATCTGAATGGCCAATACCTAGGCAGGAGAGGATGGGCAGGACTTCTGAAGAGAAATAGGAACTCTGAGAAGGAATCTGGAGGATTCACCAGTCAGACTCAGAGGAAGTTGGATATATGGTACCGAGGAGAGGTAATGAGCCATGTGGCATAACGTAGATTAATATAAATGGGTTAATTTAAGTTTTAAGAACTAGTTGGGAACAAGCCTAAGTTAAGGCCAAGCTTTCATAATTAATAAAAAGTCAGGAGCAGGTGGTCCAAAGAAAGACCCATTACATCTGCATGTCTTTATGGTACACAGTGTAGGGAAGGCTTTGTGAGTGGCATTAGGAAGGGAAATTAGGTTAGGCATGAAAACTTTGGTACTACATTCCTAAATCGCCTGAAAGGAAGGTAGCACTCCCTTCTCACTCACNGAGGAGATAAGCACTCCAGTCATACACAGAGGCATAATTTATCACTTCCACTTATTCTCTCTTCCAAATGATGTTTGCCACATTTCCATACTGAAAAAGAAAATAACCTGACCCACTATGTGCATAATATCAACAGCTCCATATTTCTTCCAGCTCACTTCATTTCCACAAGTTCCTGAATAAAATGTTTATCGTGGTTCATTTGCATAGTTGGTCTGAATGGACTGGAAATCACTCAGGGGCCACAATCAGCTTAAGAGGTAACCAGAATGTGGAATGTGGGTGCCACCATCCCATGGGGTCCCAGACTGAATAAAAGAGGGGGAATGAGCTGAGCACCAGCATTCACCTCTCTTTGCTTCCTGCTTGCAGATACCATGTGTCCAGGTACCACCGCCATNCCTCCTCTGCCATAAAGGACTGTACCTTCAAACTGTAGGCCAGTGATGAGAAAAGTATGTTGAACAATCTTGAAATTTTCTGAATTTCTTGTGACATTATGGACAATAGCAGCTCATGAACATTGAATAAAAACCCTTAAGGTGGACCATTAAAAACAATAATGAACAGCAAAGAGAGAGGCAAAAACACTAGAAAGCAATTGGACCCTTGTTACTATGGAATCACATACCACGAATTGGGGNTAGGGGTGCAGAGAAAGCTTTCCTTCCTAATCTAGAGCTCAGATTCTCCGGGTCCATTGATACCATGGCCGCANTGCTGNGCCTGCACCAAGGGAATGACACTGTGGCTTCAGGAGGTTGTGAANTGCTGCCAGTCCCCAGTCCCATCCCTCCCTCCCTGAGGTCACAGTCAGCAACTGGAACATTAACTTTGAAGCTTTGGCTCTGACATTCCAGGACAGTCATTCTGATCTCTGCAAGCCTGGCTTCCTGTGCCTTGTATGCTCTGAGATGGCTTGAAAAAGACACTTCTGGAATTCTCCACAGAAGCCACTTGTATGAGTTTATACAAATTCCCTAATCTTCAGAGTCTCTGTTGAGTGGCTCAGCTTACATGACAGCTGTCAGGACCTAAGCAGATATGAAATAACATCTAATAAAGTGTTTGTTTTATAGCAAGCATTAAGAAAACTCCAAGTGCATGTCTCACAACTGTCAGATAGGCACCTCTGCAATAAATAATGTACTCCAGAGGATAGGCAATAGCCAGACCCTGATTTCTCCAAGCCTGGCAAACGTAACAAAATACTCCTCAAAACCATGCAGAGGAGGAAATGCTTTGGCCTNATCTAACCCCAGCTGTNAGCATGGACAGAGATGATCACACATCTGAGACTGCTCATCTGTCTAGGAACAGAGTGTCCACCTGTTCCTAGTATCAGCATTCTGTCTAGGTCCCTCAACCTGTGGGTGTTGTGCCTACATTCAGGAGAGTTTCCCTGTTTAGTTAATTCTCTCTCAAAATCATGAACATGCAGAGATGCACTTTGATTATTATTTTGATAATCAAGTCTAATCATAGCAGTGTGAATTCTTACATAGCACAGGTTAAATGAAACTGTAAATATTTTTAGTGCAAAGAACAGACAACAGTCTCATATTTACTGTGCTGTGACTTGGGCAACACTTTCCTCAAGGGGGAAGGTGTGGCCTTGTCCCCTGCCTGGCCATCCCCTGACCTACTAGACTACCTTTCCAGGTTCCAGATACAATGCACAGGGCTTGTGGGATTACTGCAGTGATTNCACAGGTACAAACTAGTGTGGCTGTGTGTACTAAATCCATAACAGCTTTCTGAAAGNCAGTNATCCCTCACTGGAGTCTCTGAAGAAAAATAGATCCATAAACAGTGAAGCAGGTATGGCCTACNCTGTTTACCAGGCACCAAGTGGCACGAGCGTTCCCTGCGTGACAAAACCTCAGGTGAGAACCCCACACTTGGACAGGACCTAGTTCACAGAAAAAGCTCTAAATCAAAGTCAAATGGCACTTGTCATAAGTATATATGGCTCTCTTTACCATCAGTAAAATCAGAGCACACCCAATTTACACAGACATTAAAAACAAAACCAGAAAATGAGATCCATTCTGTTGCACACCAGGTAAACAGAGTGTAGACAGAACTGATTCACATTTTATGCATCTCATTTTCATCTTCATATATCTCAAAAGACAAATAACCTGCAAGTATTNGGGCCCTGGGGAGAAGAAAGATACAAAGGCAATAACCAGGAACGCTACAGCCATATAACTATATTGTCTTCTCATCCCACCATGCATGGCGTCCACCCCAGCACATTCAGAGCAGTGCTTCGTCTCAGCTTCATCTCCACAACTGCTCTATAGACTTAAATAAATTTTAAAAGTATAAAACCATATTTATCTTTGTGTCATAACCAACAGGGAAAGCACTTTCCTCTCATGCAAAGCTTTGAATGGAGTAAGCCACACTCATCCCCAGGGAACCACCCAGGACCAGCCCACAGATGACCCCTTCCTGTTATTTTCCAAAATCTTGTTCACAGCTGATCCAAAGTGGAAGGAAGAGAAAGGTGTAATTTCCCTGCAGAGCCAACCTTGTGGATGAAAAGAGGCTGAAGATGCCTGCAGGGAATCCAGGCATTTTCTATTACCATGCATCATTTCCCACTGGTGTTGACCTATAAGAAAACTGTGGTTTTCAGCATAAATGGGGTTTGTAATAAAAATTTCTTATTACCANAGTCTTCAAGCAGCTGCCTCCTCCAGTTCAATTCTCAATGTAGACAGGCTTTGACAATACTACTGACCCTGTTATTCAGCCTGTTTATATAAATCTACAGGCAGATTAAGGCTCTTCGTGCCCTAAGGGAGCTGACTTCACTGGCAAGAGTTTTAATTACTAGAATATTTTCAATGTTTTTATTAGCATATATTAATTATACATAACAATGGGTTTCATTGAGACATTTTCACACATGTATATAATGTATATGAGCATGTTCAGCCCTGTAATAGGTGCTTGCTTGCCTCCCTTCCCAACTAGTTAGGTCCCCTTCTACATTCATGTCTTTGAGTGTGTGTGTGTGTGTGTGTGTGTGTGTGTGTGTGTGTGTGAGTGTATGAGTGTATGAGTGTATGAGTGTATGAGTGTATGTGTGTATGAGTGTATGAGTGTATGTGCATGCTTGTGTGACCCAATGAGTTTCATGAGGGTTGCTTACAGGAGCAAGGTGTTTACTGTTTACAGGAGGGAAGACACCTTACCAGTACCTACCAATGAAGNAAATGTTCCTCTCCCCTTTTCCCCATCAACTACCAACTGCCTATGAAACCTACGACATTTTTATTTAGACAAATGTTTAGAGCAACACATCATTTTCTTTTCTTGTATGAAAGATGTTTCTGTTATTTCTTTTTCTTGTTGCTGTTATAAAGTCAGTTTAAGGAAAGAGGGTTTATTTTGGCTTACGGTTTGAGGGGGACAACAGCAGCAGGAGCATCTCTTGGCTACTGCACAGGAGCCTGAGTGAGCGCTAACCATGTGCTCACATCTAAGTAAACCAGGAAGTAGAGAAACGGATGCTGATATCCAGGTGGTTTTCTCCTTGCCTTGTTTTATTCAATCTGGGACCCCAGATAACGAGATGGTACTCCCTCAGAGTGAGTCTTCCTCAGTTAACTTTCTCTGAAAACATCTTCACAGATACCCAAAGGTGTGCCTCAGTATGCCCTGGGCATTTCCAAATCCAATCAGTTTGACAATCTTAATTAACCATCTCAGAATTGAAATGCTTGAAATATGTGCTGTTTCTTCCTCTAAAAAACAATAGTATACTCTACCTGTTCTCTTTATACTCATCATTAATACTATCCTTTCAAATCAATGCATTAATACATTTAGTGGTGTATGTTTCTGTACACATGCATATATTTACAAAGACAATTATGTTGTTTATTGCACAATGTTACTTAGTGTCTTGGGGCTTCTATTTCTGTGAAGAGACACCAGACNATGGCAACTCTTATAAAGGAAAGCATCTAATTGTGGTGGCATGCTTACAGGTCAGAGGTTTAGTCTNTTATTGTCATGTCAGGAAGCAAGGCAGCGTGCAGGCAGACATGGTACTAGAGAAGATGAGAGTTCTTACATCTTGACTCNCATGCCACAGGAAGTGGTCTGAGACACTGGTCAGTGTCTTGAGCATATATAAGACCTCAAAGCCCACCTCCACAGTGACACACTTCCTCCAACAAGGCCATGCCTCCTTTTGGGGGCCATTTTCTTTCAAAACTCCACACTTCGGANGGCAGAGATTTTGGAACCTGATATATATGCACTACTCAGTGGAATACTACTCAGCCTTGAAAATGAGATCTTTTCATTTATAGTAATGTGGATGAACCAGTAAAACANTAAGCAAAGTAAAATAAGCTAGATGGTCCCTTAGAAAGGCACAGAGAGGCAAGTATGTTAGCTATTCTACTGTTGTCACGATACCTTGACAAAAGCAATACAAGGAAGAAATGGCTTATTTTATCTTACAGTTCCAAAGTGTTAAGAGTCCATCATGGCAGATAGGGCATAACTGCAACCAGGGAAAGCCTAATAGTAGGACAGAAAGCTTGCTGGTGACATTTTACACACATACACACACACACACACACACACACACACACACACACACAGACAGACATACAGGAAGGAGGGAGAAGGAGGAGGGAGAAGGAGGAGGGAGAGAAGAGGAGGAGGGACAGATATAAAATCTCAAAGCCTACCACCAGGGACATACTTCCTCCAGCAAGGCATTACCACCTAAAGGTTCCACAACCTCCCCACACAGCACCACCAACTGTTCAAATACATGAACATATGGGGTGCCATTTCTCATTCAACCCACCACATCTAGTGTTCCAGGCTCTTTCACATGAAGTCTAAGAAAGCTGATCTCACACTCACCCAACACGGCTTGAATGCTACCGAAGACTGCAGTGGGAAGGAGGGCCTGGGAACTGTTAGTCAAGGGTTCAATTAATTAAACAGGATGAATAACGTTTGAAGTATTATTTGAGAGTGGCTACAGTCCACAATAATGTGTCTCAGAGCAACTAAGAGTAAGAATCAAATCTATGACTGCACATAGAGGTAAGTTACTTACCTTTACTCTTTCCATATAAATGTGTATGTTCAAGAATCATAAATTATCACATATGTTGGCATGTACAGTCTGTCAACTAAGTCATATTAATATGCTGCCAGAAAAATATTTGAAGTAAACAATATTTAGATAATCTCTTTTTCTAATCTGACATGATTTCTGTGTTGAGTGTTCAACTTAAAAATCGTCTTTTCAAATGTCTTACTTGCTTAACACTGTTACTAATAATATTAGCAATATTTAAAAATAAACTCTATATTTAGTTTTCTTTGTAATATGGTCTCATTATTTAGCCAAGGCTAGCCTCAACCTTGTCATCCTCCTGCTAAATCCCTCAAGAGGTGGGGTTATAAGCATGTGATACCATTCTCAGCTCAGCACTTAAGTTTGCAATAGAATTTTGTAATCTTACTTTCCCTNTANTAAAAATGTGTGTTCCTGCAACTTCAGTAACTTTAAGAACTGCTTCATCAGAAAAAAAGAGAAAGGTACAGTGTGTCCATCACTTTTCCCATGTGTCTGTGAAGTCTGTGATAACATGTGAACTGTGTGTACTCTATTTCAGTGCTGTGTGTGTTGAATTTGGACCTTTGACATGTTAGAATACATAATGCAATCATAGATCATAATGACTCCATCATAGAAGCTCCTCAAGGAACCTCAGTCCTGTTAGATTACACACAACAAATGAGGGCTTGAAATAATTGGTACAGACAGTNAATGTCTTAAGAGAAGCCAGGACACTGTGAACCGGGCTGTTTCGGGGGCAGAGGTGGTTCCAGAGAAAAGAAGACACACTCATGTCATCACTAGGTTGGGTGAGAAAGATGCAGACAAGAATTGGGGGAAACTCCAACCACACTTCTGTGTATGGGTTTGGCAATGTCTGTTACCTCTCAGGCAGTGGTTTAGGTGGAGCAGAGGTCCTTCAAGGATGGTGAGGGGAGGAAGCAGCTGGTTTGAGACTGAGAGCAAAAGGTGCAACATGGTAAATTCCAAATTAAAGGTTTAAAAAAACCTCACTCATTTTTATAAGTAAATAATGTCANTTATCAGAGGATTTATTCCACAAGCAAGCCAAAAAGCTTAGATTTTACTACATAAATACATATAAAGACTAATAAAGTACTAATTTTCATTTGTGAACTTGCTTTCATTCTATTAAGCATTTATATTGCAAAAGCTTTATTAAAAAGGTTCTCCTTGCTTATATCTTGTGTNTGAAGAAACACAAAGGGTTCATCCTGCCTTTTCTTCCTCTGTAGTTTTTGTAGCATTTTTTTTGGTTTGGGTAGACAGGGTCTCACCCTGTGGCTCAGGCTGACTTGCACCTCACTATGTAGTGAGGCTTCAAAATCATGGCAATCCTTCTGCCTCAGGCTTGTAAGTGCTGGAATTACAGGTGTGAGCTACCATGCCTGTTTTTCATCTGTTTGTGTGTTTTCACTGCTGGGGGGTGGTGTTGAACCCACGTCCTCACACATGCTAGGCAAGGGCTCTGCAATGACCTTGTTTTGTTTCTAACAGCACAAAGTGACTCCAGAGATTNGAAGTTAAGGCAGAAAGAAAGCAGANTAGATCACAGGGATCTGGCTGAGGTATAGCAATGGGCTTGTTCCTATGCTGACTTGGCAGGTGCATGAAATAAATGCAGTAGTATAACCATCAAGCCTGATTATCACCTTTGACTCACTGAGAAACNAGGCAGCCTTGACAGTTATAGTCCCCCTCCCCCACCCTGGGAGAATGGCTCAGAATTGTCCCTGCTCACTTTCCAGGCAATCCAGGAGATGTGGGGTCATATATTTGCCCTGGTTATGTGCCACCTGGCCACTCATCAAGCAGCCCATTCTTCTCCCATCCCATTGTTCATTCTATCCCCAGCACTCACTGTCATCTAGTGGCCTGAGATCCCCTCAAAGTACCAAATATATATCTGATCACATTGCAAACATCACTAGCAAACCCCACAGCTGCCCTGTAAGTCTGAGCTCTTAAGGAATGGTTTTATTTTTACCTAATTTACTCCATCTCCCTTTAAATCATTTCATTAATAGAGAACAACACATAAAATACAATTGAAAGATTGAAGAAAATTANAAACTATCGCTGACACTGGTAAGGAAGGAGAGNAGGAGAAGAACATCCAAACACNCACTCATCTGTCTGCCAGGACACCGTGACTCACTAAATATGCTGGATGCTTATGTCAAGATCAACCGTGCAGAAAGACNGAGCACTCCTACCCACATTTATTTGCTTCAGTTGTGGATATTAAAATGCTTAAGACAACTTCTTGTCTCAGCTGGAAGATGTAGTGAGATAAGAGGCCATGGCTCTCNTTCTTACAGTGAAAACATGTCTGGGAGACTGCAAGTAAGCTGTTTTCTTGAATGCATTAGATACCTGAAACCATGAGGCTAACAGCCAATGCAAGGAGCTGCTGGTTACAAGAACAGGCCAGACCACTAGTTCACATGGGTCAGAAGCCACCAACCTTCTGAGATAGTAGGGAGATGAAGCTAGGAACATGGATAAATTCACACAAGGTAGGTATAAGCCATCTCAGGGAATGTGAATTCTTCAGGGCCACAGACATGGTCTTGCTGGATCTTTCTCCCATAGCCCCATCAGGCTCTGGGGAAACCAAAGTCCTGGTCCCAATTTGCCTGAGATTGCAGGAGAGCCTGGGGTGTGAATTTTCAGCTTTACAGCTTTGACTACATGGTCCTACATAAGTTTCAGAGACAAGATAATGAGGAAGCCTGAGGCACAACTAAAAACTGCCTAAATCNGCAAATGCAGGGGACAGGGCACTGAAGCTTAATTTTGAGTAGTTATGTATTCTTCCACTTAATTTAGTAAGTCAGGTGTTCTTTAACTGGCATTTGTGGTCTCCGCAAATTTTATGGATTCCAAATGAAAAGATCAAATCCGTACAAGTTATCNGATATAAAATGCAAGTGACATAGAGAATGGTTCTGAGGAGGTATTGTTCCTCTCTGGGTAGCAATGTGCTGGATCCAACAGTTATGTCCCCCAAATTTGTATCAGTGGGGAGGNGTAAGTTAGCCATGCAGGAGGATGTACACACGGGAAGCCATCTTGAAGGATGTATGTATGGAAATAGGTAAATGCTATACCACCAGTGTCTGTGNATGTGNTTCAGAGTGGGTAATCTCTAATATATGCTTTCTGCACAGAGGGCAGACATGGCATTCCACACCCATGTAGATGAGGGAGAGGCAGCTGGACTCTGGGGTGCCATCAAGAAAAGCTGCTTTCCATCATGATCATGTGCTTAGCCACTCTCTAAAAATATTTTCAGTCTTGTTAATGAGTCATAAATTATCTCTTATGAACAAATATTAGATAGTAGACTATAGTAAACTAAGGACTATAGTAGACATATGTTTTAGACCCACAAACCCATGTCTACCTTTAAATTCCTGGGGTCTTTGAATATATGCTTTACTTGGAACAAGGATCTGTGCAGATATAATTAGTTAAGGAATTCATGATGAGATCATCCTGTTATAAATCCAATGTCTTTACCAAAAAGAGAAAAAAAAGAGAGGCTCAGAGGAGAGGCAGTATAGAGATAAAGGCAGACTACAGGGATGTTGTTACAACAGGGAAGCCAGCAACACAAGAGCCACCAGAAGCTGAATGAGTTGGGAAGGGTTCTAGCCACAGAGAATAAGCCTTGCCAGCCCTATATTTCTGATTGTTGGCTTCCAGAGGTAACAAAATAAATCTTTGTTNTTCTAGTCTGTAGCCATTTGCTTTGAGAGCAAAGAAACTAAGCAAGGACCATGGTGGTTTGAGTGTGAATTGTCCCCACAGGCTAATGTGTGTGAACACTTGGGCCCCCTGGAGGTGTTGTGTGGGAAAGTTGTCAGCCTTCAGAAGGTAGAGCCTTGCTGTAGGAAGTGGGTCATGAAGAGGGCCTTGAGGTTAGATAGCTCATCCCACTTGCTCTGTCTCTTGACTGTGTGCAAAGTCAGGGGCTGCCTCATACACCTGCTGCCGTGCCATCTGCACCATGATAGACAGTACCATCCACAGACTGTGAGTCCAAATAAATCCTCGTCCTTGTTTTTTGTCAGCCATTTGCCCATAACACAGAGAAAAGTAACTTGTATACAAGTACCAAGGGGNATTTAGATCTGTTTCAGTTATCTCTTTAAGATACACGTTATTCAAGACTCACTAATTCAAGAGCCATAACACACACGAAACCTCTTTTATCCTCTACGCTTGCACCACAGAATCATCCTCTCTGTCTCTGTCTCTGTCTCTCTGTCTCTCTGTCTCTCTGTCTCTCTGTCTCTCTCTCTCTCTCTCTCTGCTGGCTACATAGGCATTTCATGAGACTCACTCTTCATCTCCACTCCTGATTCATCTTTCGTATACAGAAGATGATCTGGCACTCCAATGTCCCCCTACTCAGCAAATGTTGTCTCTTTTATAATCTTAGGTTTTCTCAGCAGCTAGGATGGTGTCATCAATACCAAACTGTGACAAACAGAGAAATATCACTTCAAAGAAGAAATGTCCAATATCATTAAATAACAGCCAAAGAAAAAGTATGGTGTGAGCCTGCACCCAAGGGACTACAGCACTGTTGGGAAATATGGAAAGGGGAGAAAATAAAAACAACTTGCTATATTTTGCATTTGTTGGCAGCTTTCTACTTCTGCANACTNGTGCCTTCATTCCATTTGATCTCCATCTTCAGACACAGTAACTATATATGCCTGAATAGCTCCAGAGAAGGTTATATCAATCTGGCTATTCACAGAATGGGCGACGTGGCCATGGACACCTTGTGCCTTCTGACTCAGCAATTCTACCTTCTGAATCTGTCTTGACTACTGACTACCCCCACATCCCATCCTTAGGAAGTCAGTTACAAGAATATATTCTTTTTCTCATAAAATAGAAAAAAATACTTGGAAAGATTGTTCAGTGGTTAAGAGCACTTGCTGTTTTTCCAGAGGACCAGAATTTACTTCCTAGCACCCACATCAGGTAGCACATGACTNCCTATAGATCTAAGCTCCAAGGATCTGATGTTCTCTTCTGGTTTTTGTTGCACCCACACACGTGTATACACTAACACACACACACAAATAAAAAATAAAGTATTCAAAAATAGAAAGGAAACCAAATGATCAGCAATCGGTATTTATTAAATACCCTCTAATTCACCCATTTAAGAAGTACTAGTTAGCTCCTAAAATGGTATACATGAAGGAAGTAGCATAAAAGAGTGTGCAACATTTTCTAAAATAACAACTAAACAGGAGAGGATAGACACATATAAGCATCTGATATATGAGTATGTGACTAGAATATTATTTTATACTGCACTTTAACTAATTACCATACCTAGTGCCTCAAAATAGCCCTCATTTATTAAGTTACAGTTCTGTGGGTCAGAATTTTGAGGCTAAAGTAGATTTTCTTGTTAGTGTCTCACAAGACAAAAATCAAGGTGCTGGTCAGACTTGTTCTTATTTGAGGTCATTGAGGGACAAAAGGACAATGCCTCCGTGGCCTTGTTGGTGACAGAGGGGAGCTTTCCCTTTTTAGACCCTCCACATTCTTTCTCATTCCTCTGTCTTCAAACCAATGGACTCATTTTCATGTTTCAACTCCTTCAGACTCTTCCTTCCTCATATGTCTTGTTAAAGCTCTCACAAAATGGACCCAGGTCTTCCCTGGTAACCTCTGTTAGTTTAAGGTCCATGGGTTCAGGACTTTAATTCAACCTACAAAGACCTTCACAGAAGCAGTACTTAGATTAATATTCACTTGTGTAATCAGGGATAAGGATCTTAACGGGACCACCTTAAAAAAAATCTGCCAATCTATCAATCTATCATACATTATCTTCCAATACAGGAAGAATGGACTCTGTAGCCTACAGCACTATCTGTGCAAGATTTAATTCAGATGTGAACAGAAAAGAAAACAATCAAGAAAATGGGAATTCAACCTGTGCTACTAAAAAATACACTGGGATACACGACTGATGATAAGTTAATATCCGTGGTCCATAAGAAACCAATACAGATCAATCACACACAAAAAAAACCAACAAAAACAAATAACAAAAGTAAAAATGGACAGAGATGCAATATAGACATAAATGGTCAGTAGTAGAAGAAATATTGGCATCTTCTGGCTTTTGGTCACTAAGATAATTATTCCAAATTAGTCATATTTTTGACAGCCTCATTAACTTAGACCTGGGGAATGCTTTCAGTCAGGTGCCACATAAAAATGTCAAGTATCACCATAGACAGAACAAGAAGTGTGAGCTGGTAATAAAGAGAAGTCCACAGTTAGTTGTCTCTTGATTAAAACTGAGCTCAGCTTGAAGAGAAGTTTCTAGAGCCCCGCCCCAAGCTTACTATCACTTCTGTTCTCTTTAACACTTCACTTTACCAAGGACTTTAAATATTCGAAAAGTATTGTAATCAAATTGATCAACTTAAATAGCTAAAGTATTTTAAAGGCAGTGAATAACAGTAGAGGCAAAACTGTCCCTGTTTCAGGGAATGAAACAAGCCTTAAATAATGGTCTCTTTATCTTAAGATAACACAAAAGGGGATTGGGGTGACTTAGTCAGTGAAGAACATGCCTTACAAGCACGGTGCCCTATTAAGNATGAGTTGTAAACATGAGCACCTGCGTGTGATCCCCAGAAGCCACAAAACAAAAGCCAGCCATGGAACTTACAATCCAAAGAATGTGGAGGCAGAGGCACGTGGATCCTTGAGTCTCACTGAATAGTGAGCTCAACCTACTTGGCCAATGGGAGACCCTGTCTCAAAAACACAATATAAATGGTGCCTGTAGAACAAACCCAAAGTTGACCTCTGGCTCCATGTGCATGAGCACATTCATGCATGCTCACCCACCTACACGTTTACCCACTCACACGTGAATGAGAACACATGCAAAGATGTCACGAAAGCAATTTGTATTTCTTCAAAACTGTACTTTGGATTTTGATCTCTTCTAAAGCTATTGTGATATGCAATAAACATTCCTGTGACCCCAGAGGTCTTAGTTACTTTATAGTTGCTGTGCTAAAACACCATGACCAAGGCAATTTATCAAAGAGAGTATTTAATTTGGGGCTTGAAGTTTGAGGGGGTTAGAATCCATGACCATCACGACAGAAAGCATGGCAGCAGGCAGGCATAGCATTGGAGCAGTAACTGAGAGTTTAAAACATCTTGATCCACAAGCATCAGGCATGACAATGACTTTTGAAACCTCAAAGCCTACCCCTAGTGACACCTTCTTCAACAAGATCGCACCTCCTAATCCTTCCCAAACAATTCCACCAACTGGGGACTGAGTTTTCAAATATATGAGCCTAGCAGCCATTTTCATGTAAACCACCACACCAGGCTGTAGTATGGGTGACAGCTGCCTATCACAGCTGTGATCACAAGAAAGCCACTGCTACTTGACAGTGTGCTTTGTGGACAGTGTTTTGGATGTTACAGTTTCTGGTTTTTGTCATACACATACACACTACCTTCAACTTATTAAATGAGATATGAGACATTTTGTCACAAAATAGGCTTTGTGTAAGATGATTTCCCTTAGCCANTGGCCAACTAGAAGCCCTCTGACACATTCAGGTTAGTCTAAGCCATGATGTTTCTTAGGTTAGGGATATTATGCAAAGCACATCCACCACAACATTTTCAATTCATGATGGGATCTTAGGAATATAACCCCCTCATCAATCAAGGAGCAGCTATACAAATAAAANGAATTCTTCCTTTCAGGTCTGGTTTGCCATGGGTGAGACATAGCTGAATAGCAACTAAGGTTACAACAACAAGAAAACAAAGAGATTTGTATTGGGAACAAAGTGTTAGTTCAGGGATGATTTCAGATGCCCAGGATCATCCCAGCAACAGGCAAGGAAGTGTTCTTTCTTCTTGTACTTATGGTGTGTAGTTCAAAATGCAGTTTCTCTTCCAGGTTCCGTGTTTTAATTGGGAAAGATTAGATCTGCAGGCTAGGCAAAGATAACCATATGGAAATGTGGGCAGGNGAGGCACACAGAGGAGGGAAAGGGAGCACCTACCTAAAATCAGTGTGAAGAAGTGTAATGTGATGCCTGTGGTTCCGTACTAAACAGGCTCTCAGGTGGAAGGAGGGCAGGGCCAATCAAGTTCAGATTAGCAACAAATTTCAGTTTAGTGGGTACGGGGAGGTACTTTCTAGCCATTCAATTGCTCCTCAAATAGAACGTGTTCAGTCAGGTACTGGGTATTTTCCTCTGGAATACTATGTATGGGGTGCCTACATTTGTAGGAGGTTGAGTGGAAGAAAACAAAATAACAGCTGCTGTCTTTAAAATCATCTTACCTGCCCTTAACCAGATGTTAAGAATGCAGTAAGAACGGGCTGCCCTGTAGATAGATGTGTCACTGAAGAAAGATGGGGTTGACAAAGGATTTCACAAGTCATAACCAGCTGATGAAGGTTTTTAAAAGCGGACCTCACATGGCACAGGGGGCTGGGATGATAACGAGGTATTGTTTGCTGCAAGACTGTTGAGTCACAGGCTTTCCATGAACAAATTATCCATGTTCTGAAGGGAACCTGGAGCTGTGCTATGCAANATATGGGTGATAAACCGCTCAAGGAAGGAAATGGTTACTTGACTCAAGTGTCATAGGACATGACAGCNGACTCCATCATTGTGGACCTGAGTTGAGGTAGGATGTAATGGAAGCAGAGAAGGCAGAATGGTGGGCTATTTACTGTATGAAGTAAATTGTATGAAATCCAGGAAGCAAAGAGTTTATAACAAGAGAGCACAGGGAAAGACACCCCCAACAAGACACACCCCAGTGACCCACTTCCTCCAACCAATCCATTCCTCCCAATCATCCATCCAAATTGTAACTCCATCAATTGATTAATCCAGCACCCTTGTGATCTCCCTGCTAACCCACCTCTGAATGCTGCTTGTGTTGAGGACCAGGTCTTCAGTGCATGAGCCTCTTGAGTGAGAAACACCAAGTTACCACCACAGGAATATTCTCTAGTTACCACTGGAATTTAAAATATGAAAACCAAAGAGAGACAGGCACTCCTGATTTACGCTCACTAGCTACTCTTTCCTTCCATGTGAAAATCAATTGCCCCCAAAGCTCAAGAACTAATCTTTCAAACTTTCCATTTATTTCTCATCTCATAGCATTTTACAGTTGTGTTTAATATAAGAAATATTGGCAGAGGATGCAACCTCTAGATACAGCAAAAACCTTAGTCTCACTAATTCTTTCTTTAAAATTGCTTACAGTTTCAAATATCTGAAATGAAACAAGTTCATGTCAAGATAACCTTGAGGTTCATTCAAATTAAATTTTACCATTGATTCTAAAANGGGACGCCTGTCACCTGAACATAAGAGAAAACAAATATAGATGTATGTCATTGTTAAAACTATCTTCTTTAAGAATGATCAATAGCAAAGATGAGCAGAAAGATATGAAATTTGGCTTCAGGGGCAGTGATCATCTTAAATATTTTTAAACAATAACTTTTCAATCAGAATCACTCAAAAGGTAAAATTTAATTTTGTACCAAAATTAAAAAAGATTCAAAGCCAGGCATGATGGTGCAAGCATGTTATTCCAGCTCTCAAGAAGCTGAGGCAGGAGGATCACTGTGAATTTGAGGCCATCCTGGGCTACAGAGTTTCAGGAGCCTGAGATACGGAACTCTATCTCAAATGAATAAATAAATAAATAAATAAATAGATAGATAGATAGATAAATAAATAAATAAATGTATTGGAATATCAGGTGTTATTGAAAGCACAATTGCTACTTTTAATATGAATATATTATAGCATTGAGACGATAGCCTTAATAATAATGGGAATTTGTGCTATCTATTATAACATTGGTTAGCAGTTGGGTTGATATAAAAGGGATAACACAAGGAATTCATAAAATTTTATAATTATAAGAGTAGAGATAATGTTGTTTACCCATTTTATTTTATTTTATTTTTGAGACAGTGTCTCACTATATAGCCTTGGCTGTCCTAGAACTCATTATGTAGACCAGGTTGGCCTCTTACTCACAGCGATTTGCCTGCCTCTGCCTCCCAAGTGCTGAGGTTAAAGGTCTTTACCACTACAGCCAGCTCCCCAACCCCCATACACACACAACTTTTTATTTGTAAACAGATTCAGAGAGATCAACATCTTTCCAGAGCTCACATACCTAGTTCCTGGGGGCTGAGGTTAGAAGCCAGGGCTACTGCTCACCACCCCATGTTCTGTGTACCACTGAGAGGCCTGACAAGACCAGAAGAAAGCAGGCTGATGCAATGACCTACATGAAGCCTGGTCTAGATATCCATGACTTTTCTCAGCAGATCCCAGTTTTTCCCAGTGCTTCTCATTCACCCAGGTATCCTTGTAGCCGTACTTCTAGATTTTTCTAGGGAGCAGTGGGAATACCCAAACACAAAGGCATTGTGTTTCTCTTATAGAAATAGGCAGTTTTCGCTCAGGAAATGAGTCTGCAAAGCTGAAAATTAATGAAAATTTAAATCACAGCTCAAGATAGCAATCCAGGAAGTGAAAGCACATGACTGATGGGCAAAGAAAGAAGTGGGAGACAACTCTTGGGGAAAGGGGGACACTGGTATCTGAGGGATCCCTAGAGTTTAGAAGAAAGGCACAGAAGAAAGGGTATTACATGGAAGAAAGAAACGGAGGAGCATCTGTAAATGACGTTCACATCTGCAATGTACTTGCCCAGATGCATGAAGAGGCTATAATTTTCATTTACAGTGAAAGCATCTACATGCTTATTAAGTTACATGAAGTCAACAACTGAGGGGAAACAAGCCAGGCGTAAATGCAAGGCCAGCCAACCGNAAAACACAGCACACAAGCTATTCACCAGGATACACATGCAACAACCAAAGATACTTAATTGTCAATGAAGATCAAATGTGTAAGTCAAGGGAGAAATTTTGCCCTTGTCTGTGCATGAAAACGTTCCCTAGTGAAGTGCTGGCTGGTGGCCCTGACTCATCTCTAACCCAAAGCCATAGTGGATGATTCACATGGCTCTTTCTTATAATGTCCCTGTGTGGGCAAGAATGTCACACTGAGCACACCTTGCTAAGAGCAGCGCTGTGAATGCCTGAGCTATGCCCCTTCCCNCTCCAGAATGCTGATGAGGCAAAAGCCTTAATGCAAGAATAATATGGGAACGGATGAAATATGTTTTTTTTAAACCTGTACTCTCATTCTGTGAGTTCAGCTGAGTGCTGTCCTAGGGTACTTTTCTCAGTGTGACAAAGTTCCTGGCAAAAGCAACTTAAGGAAGGGTTTATTTTGGCACTCTGAGCATATGCCCACCACAGCCAGGTGTGGGCCAGTTGGTTGCTTTGTAAACCAGTGACTATACCAGTCTATAGTCAAGAAACAGAGATGAACTGTGCTCTTTTCACTCTGTCCTTTTCATTCAGACTATGAAATANTACTGCCTACATTTGTGCTGGGATTTCCTACTTTGGTTAAACTTTGCTGAAAATACCCTCCTAGACACACCCAGAAGCATGTCTCTTAGGTAACTCTAAATCCCAGAAAGCTGACAAGACCAGTCATNGGAGTCACTTAGTGGAGTCACTAAGAAGATAGTGTAAATAAGACCACATTGAGGGGATGTTGGTGCACAATGGAACAGACAAACTTCACACCATGGGAGAGTCCACACCAGGGGAAGAGACAGAAAGCATGACAGGGCCAGCACTGTTACACCAGAGAGAGTCCCCATAGCATCGCTTTCAGACAGAACAACATGTGAGTAAGACATCAATGAAATGAGAAAGGCGAGAATTGGAAACAATCACAACAAAACCCCCCAAGTAAAACAAATGTTCCACAGAACAGCAGAAAGACTGTAGCTTCACTTCTTTGCAAATACTGTTCCTTGGGCAGATGGTGGCACCACAAGGCATAGCAGCCCAGCATTTTTCCCAGATGCCCACAGCATTCATCTACCTCATGTTCAGTAAATGATCTTATACTATAGGTTAGTTGTCTGTGGCCAAACTGAGACACATAAACCCTGTCTCAAAAAGTAGATAAGTTAAAAACTATATTATCTTCTCTAGAATAATCATACATTTTAAGTAATAGCAATGAGTGGATAATAATTATAATAGCTCTCTCTCCATCTGTCTTTAAAATCATACTCAACAGAAGGTGGTAGAGAATGCCTCACCTGAGTGGATGACCCTAGCCTAAAACCTTCCTACTATGGAATGCTAAGCATTTGTGTCAGAGCCTAGGCTTATCGTTTTCACAAAAGAAAAATTGTCAGGGAGATTAGTGTCAATTATGAGATTATACATCAAATCTGTTTCTAAAGTCTTAAATTACAAACTGACTGTCTTAATTTATATATTTTATAAATTGTAATTGGTAAAATTGGCAGTTAATTTAAAAGTGTTGCATAACAATAACCTGCTCGACTGATGAGATAGCAGAACTTAAACACCAGCCTATGAACTTGGGGTTGTGTTTCATGGACCCTGTGTAAGAGCAAAACCTCTTCTTAACCTCTCCTGAGACTTTGAGCGTTAATGACACCTTGCCTAAATGCTTATTGGTTGAACCTCAATATTATTAGTTTTTTGCAAATACTACAAATTACTATGAATTTTTCACTCAGAGTCAACTAAATCAGACTTTGTCAAGGTACCAAAAGATGTCCTGCCTCTGAACCCTCAGTAGAAAGGATGCTAAGGCTTGGAGGAATTCAGGTACTCCAGTTCCCCTGACAAGCTGCTGGAGAGTTTTGCTCAGCAGGATACAAGCTGCTCACAATACCTTCCCTCCACCTTTAGCTGAGCATTTCCCAGGGCAATACAAACAGCTTCAGAGCTGTTCCACAAAGTTCTGGAGGATGACAGGGACCCTGGGACTGGGTCATCCCACTTCAGAGTATACTCCAAGGAGAGCTGAGCCCCTGCCAGGGACAGGCCTGGCTGTCTACTCAACTTCAAACACAGTGTATCGAGCTGTGGAGCACATGTGCCTTCGATAGCAAAGGAAAGATGGCTATTCTAACGCTGTGGTTCCGGTTGCATCTTCACAGCTGGCTTAGAGGGGCCCTGGGGCCTCTGTTAGTACTTTGTCAGTAAAGATTCTGTCATTGATGCCACAGNGAACCATCCAGCCACCACCTGACAATTGTGTCTGTGGCCATAACTCAGAAGCCTCACTAATGCTGTGCCTGAGTTAACAATGCTGCTCCAACCCCTTAGTGGTTTGCACAGCCCTTGGAGGCAGAGGAATGGGGTGCAGAGGCACTCTAAACTGTGCTTGCTGCTTATCGCCACATTGACTAGCTATGAAGCATGGACCTGACCTTTGTACTAAGTCACTGGGGGACTCTCACAAGGCTGTTTTTGGGTGTATATTAGCATAGTGTTGTTATTACACGCTTTTCTTCCANGATGCACAGTGTGAACTCAGTATAGTGGGGTAACTTGTGTTCTCAGGGATCTCCTGACTCTGGGTAAAACTCACAAATGCTCTTGTACCTATCTGTCCGTCTGTCCTTCAATCCACCTCTTCCTCCAGCACCTTATTGCCAGAGTGTGGACCACTGACACCCACCTCAATGTCACCTGGGCTCAGGTCACACCAGGCTCACTGAGTNGGACTCCTGAAGGCTGTCTAACACTGGTTTCAGCAGAGCTGCTGTAGGAAACATCAAAGGCAGCTAAGTGCAGCACCTGCTGCCCACCTGGATGCTCCCTGGGGTAGGGAAATTCCTCATTTTGACATTATGCATCTTCATGATGGCATGCCCAAGGTTGCTTGTTCCCAGGCCATTTTGCCTCCAAGGCAGTTTGCTACCACAGACCTGGAAAATAAAATGCATTTCACTGCCCTTCCCCCACCTTTTAAATTTTCAGTTTAGTAAACTCTTAGCATTGCCTTTTCCCCCCATGTTTGTTTTGTTTTACAGAGAAGTCTAGCTATGCTGCCCACAGTGGCCTTGAATTATTCCTCAGCTTCTCTCCCAAGGCCATTCTAGTGCTTCTGCTTCCCTCTCAAGTGCTGGACTTACAAGTGGCAGCATACCCAGTGTCTAGTCACATATGCCAGGCACATATGAAGTGTAGTCTTGAAGCTTTCCCATGGAGGAGGCTGTCCCGCTATGCTGCTCCACTGTGACTCAGCCCATCGCTGGCTCTGACTGTCAGATTGTCATAAAGTTGTCCCTTCAGGCTGCTTTCCCAAGGAACCACTCATTCACCGCACACACATTTAGCATACATACAGACGCTGTGAGGCCTTTCATGATGGCACATAACCCATCACAGCACTCCCCAGACTGACTTCCTCAGGCATACATTTTTAAATGAAGTTTTTGTTGCTGCCATCTAAGTACTTGGGTTTTTATGGCTAATAGCGCTGTTTCAGTTCAAGGCTTTTAAAACCCTTTACCAACATCTTCCCTGGAAATCTCTTTCAAGGAGAAGTGAATTTAGGAAGCAGACCCCTTAACCTGTGTGCGTTCCAAAGTCAGAAGAGTAAAGGAAACGTAGTTATACTAAAGTGTTGGCTGATGGGTGCTGATGAGATGGCTCAGTGGACAAAGGCCTTCGCCACCACACAAGCCTGCCAACTTGAGTTCAGTCCTGGGAATCCATTTTTATGTTGGTTCCCAGCAAACTGACTCCAAAAAGTTGCCCTCTGACCTCCTTCGGCATGCTGAGGTACATGTATACCTACACACATGATAATAGTAAAAAACTTTAAATAAGATNAAGTAAAATGAAATAAAGTTCTGACTGTTTAATTGGCTTGATTTTATCCCAAGATTGACTTCCTGTATAGCATCTGTGTTGAAGTTCATGGCACTCAAACGGGGATGGCTGATTTAAATAACCCTGCCTGTTTTTCACTCACCAAGATATATCATCAGAATTGTTCACTGGAAACTGCATCTTTATGGAGAGCCACAGCTCTAAAAATCTCATTGCAAAGAAAAGCACCCAGAACCGCACAATGGCACACAGCCTCAGGCTGCTCAAAATGATGGAGCGCTATGCTACTTTGAAAGACCTTGGTTCCATCCAGTGACAAATGGGATGGCATCAGGGAGTCAGAGAATTCTTGTCTTTCACTTCACACCAATATGAGCCTGTGGCTAATTGGGGAGAGTAGGTCCTGAAGTNTTATGATATTTTCAAGCTTATTCAACCATTTTTATTTAATCTATTGCCTTTTATGTACTCATGTGTATACATGCACATGGGGCGGGGGAGGTCACACGCATATATGTGTGTAGAGGCCAGAGGTCAGGGCTGGGTGTCTTCTTCAATCACTATCCACCTTGTTTTGAGACAAGGTCTCTCATTGAACTGAGAGCTTTCCAATTTGGCTAGGTTGGATGACCAGTGAATCCTAGAGATCATTCTGTCTCCACCTCCCAATGCTGGAATTACAGACACACATTCCCATACCCAGTTGTTNCTGTTGTCACATGGGTTCTAGTAGATCTAACTTGGGTCTTCGAGGCTTGCAACATAAGCACTTTACAGACAGAGCCTCTCACAGCCCTCAATTCATTTCTTTTAACAAGTGTAAAGGGATGTCTAGATATATCAATATAATACAAAATAATCAACATTCTAGTTTTGCTGCTCAATGATTCATTACATAGTAAAACACATCAGGAAGTTTCAATTTTATTGGCTGCTATTTCAAGGCAACCTATGTCATCACAGTAAATACTGTCATCTATATTGTTAAGAAATTGAATGATATTTGTTTGGAACTTCCTGCATATTTTTTAAATGCCCATATATTTAATTAGCTCCAAGAAAAATTATTTAAGAAACTTGCCTGTCTCCCCAAAATTTCTAATGGCTTCTGTTTTTCTCCCTTTTAATTTTTAAAAACCAGCTTTATTGAGATATAATTCATGTACTATACACTTCAGTCACCCAGTCAGTTTGCTTTGTATTCTAGACTGATGACCACTGCATGTTTATTTCAGCTAACAGCATTCATTACAGACTCTGGTAGACTCCCTGCTTTGAGGTGGCCCCACGGGAGTGTAGTCTGAAGCAGAGCTGTTGGTGAGCTGATCTTGGCACTATTTTGAGGCCTTTCACGAGGCCACTTTCCTTAGAAAATAACAATATTGACATTGCCCCACTTTGTAGAGGGTGCTCAAATCTAATTCAATTTGATCCTATCAAAAGAGCTAAGTCTAGCTCTTAGAAGAAGCATGAAGATTAAATTCCTGCTTTTTAAGGACCATATTTTTAAAGGGCACACTGAAACATAAGCAGAATTCTACTGTGATGCAGAGAGACAAAACAGGAGAAAACAAATCAAGTAAAAAAAAATCAATTTGAAATTTTGGTCTTTGCTGCTGGACTTGGAGCAACTGACACAGAATCATAAATAGCTTATGGAAAGTAGAACTAAAACCCGGAGCTATCTAAATGTGGATTAGTCCTGCTGCTTTCTGGGTCACCTCTTCTGGATCAGAGATGCTAGCTCAGGGGGATGCCAACAAAATTCAATATTTTCTTGAGACACAGTGAGGAGGGTGCTTTCCTCCAAAAAGGAAATGAAATGGTAAATTGGAAACCTAAACAAGTTTGGGATGGCAAGCACTGTGGAAAGTAAAAGAAATTGACCAGGATAAGGAGTTCTGGGCAGGGATTCAACCTTGGGCCACATGAGGTTGTTCAGCTTTGTCAGAATCTGGGAAGGAAGGCGGAAGGTTCCGGTGTAGCAGCTCTGACAAGCATCACTCTGAAATCAAGTAAGGTGGAGGGCACCAAGTCAGTCTGAAAAACAGAGACTTCTACATCNATGTTAACTGTTACAATGTCCCTAGTCTACTATTGTCTATATCGAAATTTAGTCATTTTACTTGCAAATGCAAAACAACAACAAACAGCAATGCAACTGCAAGCCAGGGCAAGACTCTAGGTCCTCGGGGATTAGCTTCTTTTTACTCTGATCTCTTTCCTGGACCTGTGAGGTGCCCATAAAATAAAGATCACACCTACATTTTATTTATTTATTTATTTATCCATTTATTTATTTATTTATTTATTTATGCATTCATCACAATGCCAGGGATTGAACCCAGATTTTTGTTCATACTAGGCAAGTGCTGTACCACTAAGCCAGAGAGAGCCCCAGCTTTTGCCTCATTTGAAAAGCACCAGAGTACTGTTGTCGTAGAAGGCACAGTTCTTACAAAAGACCCTTCCACAGACTCCAGTGTAGCAGCATCAGGAAAAGGAAGTCCTAACCTGGTTTTGCCTGACTTTTTTTTATTGCCTTTTCACCTTCATGCGCACACACACACACACACACACACACACACACACACACACATACACGCATACGCACATGCACACACATACATCTTGAAGTTAGATTCAAATACAATAATAAAAAGGTTATTAGAAATTTATGTGCCTTGAAAAGGGAAGAGGGCAGTATCAATCTCTTTCTTGGATCTTAGTAAAATGGCTTAGAAGAGTTTCTGCTGCCCCAGCATGCTGTGTGTGTTGCATTGAAGCCCAGGCCTCTTTCCTGAGGGTGAGGTGTCTGCACAGCCCAGCTCTGAGAGTTGGCTTTCCTGNGAAAAACCTCCACTTGTCTCCCTGGGACTTGAAATCAGCTTTTCATTTTATTATATGATCCATCCCCCAAAGGCATCAGAACCCGTTTTCCCAGCCTTTCTGTCATTGGGGCTGCAAGTAGAATGTTGAGAAGCAGCAGTAACTTTAACAAACGAGTCCTTAGAAGGAAGGAGAAACTATAAAACCAATAGCAGTAGAGTAAAATACCAGACACCCTGGAGTCCTGTACTCTAAATAAATACCACAATAACCATCCTCCAGTTCCTTGTGTCTTTGACTCCTTTTGCTTTCTCGGGGATCTTCCTAGTAGTGAGATGGAATATCTGCTTCAGGAGTTACTTCCCTCCTTAGTTTCTATCTCAAAGTACCTGGCCTCCAGATTTTATTTTTAACTTTTTTTTAAAAGTGGTTTATACTCAATACACCTTCAACAGTGGGTAATGGTGTTACCTGTGTTTGCATGTGTGTGTGCGTGTATCTGTGTCTGTGTGTGTGTGTATGATTTCAGTTTCTTCATATTGTATTCTATCATGAGAGCAGAGGCTATTTTTTGAGTACAAAGATTACCTCACACCCATGATAAGTACTAACTGTACAAAAGTAGCTCCATAGTAAACCAACAATATTCCACTTAATGAGACTGAAGAAATCACAAGCACATAGAGAAACAGACATGCATCCACACAATCAGTGAAAAGCACAGGTCTCCCTATGAATACAGCCCTAGGTACAGTGCAAAATCAGGCAACAATGAAGGTGCATTATACTGCATGATACATCAACTCTATTGTGGAGAGTAGGAGAGCAAATGTGTGCTTGTTCCTTGTTTCATAGCTGTGATAAAATTCCTGACAAAGCAACCTCAGGAAGGGCTAATTTTGACTTACTATTTCAGGGACACCTTTCATCATGGCAGGGAATGTACGGTGACTGGAGCTGGGAACTGCTGGTCACATATGTGCAGTCATAACAAACAGTAGGATGCTTGCTCTCTGCTTCCTTTCCTCTTACTTAGTCCAAGACTCTGGCTCGTAGGATGGTGTCACTCTCATTTAGGGTAGATTTTCCCACCTCAGTTAATCTAACCTGGATAATCCCTTTGGGCACACCCAGAGGTTCGTCTCCTGGGTGATTATAGATCATGTCAAGGTCACGATAGTAACCATCACAAAAACAACCACCTAATTTTAAGGATGACCCAGGAAAAGTCTTTGTCAAGGCATCAATGAAAACTAGCAGTCATGTCAAACATTGTCTATGTATGTTCAGCTAGATGGCCGTAACTTCATAGAAAAGGCCCCAAGTAAGACCATCAGTGCTAATAATCATAATTATTATGGATAATCAAAAATTTCAGAATCCTCACTTATTCTAATAGCTTCAAAGCATTGAGCTGAAAGTTAAAACCAATCTCATTGCCACCTTAAAATTAATCTAATAACTAGCTTTAAAAGAAAATCCTTCAGAAGTTTTCTGGTCTCCAAAGTTCTAAACACAAAATACCACTAGATAAAATTTTATTGCACCAGGCGGTGGTGCCCGCCTTTAATCCCAGCACTAGGGAGGCAGAGGCAGGCAGATTTCTGTGAGTTCAAGGCCAGCCTGGGCTACCAAGTGAGTTCCAGGAAAGGCACCAAAGCTACACAGAGAAACCCTGCCTCGAAAAACCAGAAAAAAAAAAAAGAAATGTTTCCTTAAGAAAAATCATTCTTTGGCCAATGCTGAATTCATATTTGCTTCTTAAAGATTCACAGGATATATTAGTATATTAAAGGATGCTTGCCTGCAATCCTAGAACATAGGAGGTGGAGGAAACAGGAGACCTACAGAACAAGCTTGCTAGTCAAACTAGCCAAACCAATGAGCTCCAGATTCAGTGGGAGACCCTGCCTCATTATATAAGGTACAGAGCAATCCACGAAGATATCAGATATTAACCTTGGGCCTTTATGTACACAGGCACATACACACACACGTGAATACACATACATATACATACACACCACATACATACATATGCTAAAAATAATATTTTTGAAAGGACACTACAATAAAGAGTCTGTATGTGCTACCCTCAACTGAAGAATAGATAAAGAAAATGTGGCACATTTACACAATGGAGTATTGCTCAGTTGTTAAAAACAATGACATGAAATTTGCAGGCAAATGGATGGAACTAGATAAAATCATCCTGAGTGATGTAACCCAAACCCAGAAAGACAAACATGATATGTACTTATAAGTGGAGATTAGCTATTAAGTAAAGGATAATCATGCTACAATCCACAGACCCAGAGAGGCTAAGTAACAAAGAGAGCTCAAGGTGGGACACATGAATCTCCCAGGCAAGGGGAAATAGAACAGATTTTGTGGGTGGACTAGGGGAGGTAGGGATGGGAACAGAAGGGACCAGGCAGGGTGAGGGGGTGGAGGGAGAGAGTACTGGGAGAGATGACTGGAATTGGGGGGGCATACGGAGGGCAGTGAGGAAACATAGTACAGTAGAAATGCCCTGGAATCTACAAGAGTGACCCTAGGGTAGACTTCTAGTAATGAAGGATACAGAGCCTGAACCAGCTATCTTCTATAACCAGGCAAGGCTTCCAGTGGTGGAACTGGGACACCAACCCAACCACAAAACCTTCGACCTACAATTTGTCCTGCCTGCAAGATGTGCTGGCCTAATGGTGGTGCAGAACTTGTATGAGTGGCTAACCAATGACCCATCCATCTTCAGGCCCATGCCATGAGAGAGAGAGAGTCCATACACGACACTACCTGGCTGGCCAGGAACCAGAGGCTAGACAACCCAGAGATCCAGGATAGAACCAAACACAACTGGAAAAAAAATTCAATGATTACTAATGGTATTTTGCTATACCTGGATCAATACCTAGCCCAATTGTCATCAGAGAGGCTTCCTCCAGCAGCTGATGGGAGCAGATGCTGAGACTCACAGCTGAACACTAGGCAGAGCCAGGGAAATCTTGCAGAACAGGGGAAGGAAAGATTGTAGAAGC
The DNA here is from genome assembly GCA_001675575.1 of Neotoma lepida. Lineage (NCBI taxonomy): Eukaryota > Metazoa > Chordata > Mammalia > Rodentia > Cricetidae > Neotoma > Neotoma lepida. Next base: position 43,660 of record LZPO01044499.1, on the reverse strand, counting down.
CAGAGGGGTCAAGGATACCATGAGAACATAGCCCACAGAATCAACTAAGCAGGGCTCATCAGGATTGAAACAACAATCACAGACCCTGTATGGGTCTGAGCTAGGTTCTCTGCATATATGTTATGGTTGAGAGGCTTGGTGTTCTTGTGGGACTCCTAACAGTGTGAGTGGGGGGTATCTCTGACTTTTTTGCCTGTGCTTGGGACCCTTTTCCTATGGGGTTTCCTTGTCCAGCATTGATATGAGGGTTTGTGCCTAGTCTTGTTGTAACTTATTATGCTATTCTTTTTTTGAAGGGAAATGGAGGAGGAGGGGACCTGGGGGAGGGGGAAGGTTGTTGGAAAAGAAGAACTGAGAGGAGTGGAAGGAGGGAAAACTGCAGTCAAGATGTAATGTATAAGAAAGGAATTTAAAAAAAAAGAGAGAGAGTCTGTCTCTGTGCTAAACCCGTCATTTTCCAAACCTATCTGAGTGGCAAATGCCCCACACCTATTTTGGTCATTTAGGAACAGCTATGAAAATAGCATCTTCAAAAAGACACTTGGAGAGATGCTGTTGAGTAACAAGTGGAAGAATTCATCCCAATGGATTTTACATCTTCCCAAAGCCTGAGGTGGTGCTGAGAGACTGTGGCTTCAGAGCCAAACCTGTGTGATTGCAAAGCCCTTGACACTCCACTTTCTTAAGGGCATTTCCAGGGTTCCGCCTGGACCAGCAGAGCTGTGGATCTAGCTGAAAAACATGCTGGTAACACACCACCCCCACCCCACCCCTTCTGGGATCATTGCTCAGAGTGCTCAGATAGTGGAAAGAAGAAAACTATGACACCATTTATTGTACCCCAAGTTANGCACAGGGTGATCTGTTCTTTGATCTCCCCAGGATATTCCACTCTCAAAATAAAACCTGGTGAATTTTGCCTCAATCAGGAAATAATCTCCATGGAGTATGAACGTAAGCAACCATCTAGTAATACACAGGCAAAGGTGAACCAATACACACACTGCACTTCCTTACAGCAGAATGTCCCTTTTGGCTCAGACCTGTGCTTCTGGCCTGCTGGGATGCTGACCACCTGATTGCACATTATCCTTTCAGGGGAAAGACTCCGCCTTAAAGAGAAAGTAAAATGCAAGATTTCTGAAAAAATTTATTCTTACTCTAGGTTTTCCTGTCTGACTTCATCTCCTGGCATGTANGTGGACTTGTGTCTTTGTGCAAATGTGTTTTGTAGAGGTCGGAGGACAACGTAAGACATCCTCCTCAATCTCTCTCCACTGAACCTAAAGCTCATGGATTCAGCCAGGGTGGCTGGCCAGGGGCTGGGAATCATCCTGTCTCCATCTCTCCTGTGCTGGAATTACAAGCTGGCTCCTCAATGTCCTGCTTCTTGGGTGGGTGCTGAGGGTCTAAACCCAGGTCTTCACGCATGTGTAGCAAGGACTTTATTTATGGAGCCATTTCCCCAGCCCTGCCAGGCATATATTTTAGGACTGAAACCCTGGCAAAACATTTAAGCAGTATGTCATGGCACAAGGAAACCTCCAAACAAACAACCCTTCCCAATGACAAAAGCAGATGCAAAGGAGAGCCAACCACCTGGACTTCCACGAACCAAGATGCACAACTGAGGAAGCAGAGAATTAGTGTTACATTCTCACTGAAGAGCTAAAAGATGCCCAATGGATGGCCACTGTGTAGCTTAGCTGCTTCTGCTTCCTTTGGATTAGACATGTTTGCTATTTAATAGGCACTTTCCATCTCTGTCACCCAATGTTCTAAAAATAAGACAATGGGGATGGCTTTTAATGTAGAAAAGCCATGATAACTCCCAAGTAATAAAAACAGGATCAGTGCTTGTCAAGTTGCTGGGCGATTAAATGTCATTCTGCCCCCCTTTTCTGCCCCATCAGTTTAATTCCTTTTGAGGACAGAAGGAATTTCTATTGAAACGGCAAGCCGCATTAGCTCACAAGCCACATACGAACTCGGGGACACAGCGGCCTGACAGAAATCATCCTGAGCCGCAGGGAAGCTTCCGCTGGCCAAGACAGTTGACTTGAGGGACTCCTACCCCTCCACCACACAGTAGGCAGTGGTCAAGGGACAGTGAACTCCAGATGCCATCTCAGAGAGACNGTCAATGGAGGTCACAGACGTAGCCACCCACTCAGGCCGTGTTCTAGTTTCTCCTCCAAGAGTTTGCTGCAGCATGGCTGTCATTCCAAGTTTGAGTCATTGATTTACATTTTACTTATGCTAAGCTCAGCTCCCTGACAACCCTCAGATATGAGAGGTATCCAGTGAACACAGTGAGGTAGTTTCCTCACAGGCCATCTCCTTCATGAGATGCATTGACAAAATACACATCCTGACCCTTTCTACCCTTGATCACGTGAGAAGCCATGACCCCTGTGAGCAGAGAGCACCACGCACAGCTGTGGAGTCCCGAAGCGGCAGGGAGAGACCCAGAGAGGCTCACAACCAGAGTGAGGCCTTACCTTGACAGAACCCTTACATCTCATGGAGCAGGGTGGCCAGTGTCACTGATTGTGCACCCCCGTNCAGCCTCCGTGTTGACAATGTGCAGGTATTTTTTGTTTCTGGGAATGTGAAGTGCCTCGAAGCAATATCCACTCTCCCTGGGTATCTAATTAGGTGAAAATTCCTTCAGGTTCAACCAATTAATGCAAGCATTTCATTAGTTATGAGACAAAACTCAANTTCCTTAAAGGATTCTTCAACAATCAGGTAAAAAAAAATCACTTTTTATTTTGATTTGCTATAAGTATGTTCTCTTAAAATAAGCACTTTTAAAATGTACTCTATATGCTTGAAGAAGCAATACATGCCGTGTGTATTTGTCTTTTATACATATATTTGAACTAAACTGTAGTTTGAGGTCTTTAGATGNCACAAGAGAGTGNGACATATTTTCTACTGAAAAGATGAATAATTCAAGAGCTGTCTGTCAGAACTGCTAATTTAAGCTCATTTTGATTTCGACTTTTACAGGTATGTCATACAAAACCCTGTTAGTGATTAATCTCTATTTCATCTGAAAAAAATAAACTCAGATTCCTATGATACCAAAGCTCTACTGAGCTGCAACCAATGGAGGGGAGCACTATACTTAAAACCATCTGAATGGCTCTCCAGTCTCCCCTCTCACAGTCCTGTTCAATCTCTATCTCTTTATGTCTCTTGTGATTGCTTTTTTTTTTGTAAATTGAATCTTTAAAAATTCATTCATTATAAGATACTGCATTCAATACTCTTAATAATTCCAATAAAGAGAGCATATTTCACTTGAAAGATATTGATATTACTATGTTGATCAGAAACAGAATAAATTAGCAATCAAGAAAATAATGTCTAATCCCTGGAAATTTTAATCTTCTCAGTTAAACATTGAAATTGTAAATTCTTAATAAGCATAGCTATGTTATCATTTAAGGGGCTCATGGTTTATATCTACTGTCATTTCATTAGGTGAAAACACTGTTACTTCCCTTCCATGTTAGTCATTGTAACTAGGACACAGTCTTTGAGAGGAAGTGAATGCCTAAAGGAAAAATAAAAGACAAGGTAGATAAGTTCAAATAAGCTGTGGCCCTGGGGCTGCTAGCATGTATTATATTTTATAGTTTTTAAAGTTTTTTCAACTCCTTAGATCACGCCATCTTCACTATTCTTTAAAGTAAGANGACTACTCTCCCTACCTTCCAGGTAAGAAAATCATGGCTCCACCTCTAGGAGTCCCAAACCTTTGGTCTCTGAGGACACCTATACTTGTGTTTACATAATCCCACACAAACACACACATACACATAATTAAAAATAAAATAAATCTTAAAAAATAAAAAATTTATCAATAAGATGAATTATAAACGGCCAATAGACATATAAAAAGTGTTTAACATCACTAGCTATCAGAAAAACACAAATTAAAACTACACTGAAATTCTGTCTCATTCTGGAANGACAGTCATTAAGAAACAAATAATAATAAATGCTGGTGAAGATGTGGCCAAAAGGGAGTCCTTATACTCTGTTGGTGAGTATGTAAACTAATAAACCTCTACAGAAATCCATAGAGTTTCTTAAAAACTGGACAGCCTCAGTTATACCTCCTGGTATTTACCTAGAAGATTCTAAGTCAACATATCAGAGATATTGCACATCAATGTTTTTTGCTGCACTGTTAACAATAGCTAATGACATAAGTATCTATCAGCAGAGGAATGGACAAAGAAAGTATGGTCAAAGAATTCTACAGGAGGGCATCATATTAAGTAAATTAAATCAGACTCAGAAAAACAAATATTGCATGTTTTCTCTCATTTGTGAATCCCAGATTTTATATGAATATGCAAAATTATAAATATANATGAAGCATGAAAGCAGATTCTAAATGTCTAAGGGATCAAAAGAGAGTAATGGGCACAGAGAGAAAGTAGANAGTAGGGGATGATGNGGGTGGAACATACTCAAAGGATGTTATATCCTCGTGTAAAAATATCCTCATGATGCTTGCACCCAGTCCTACGCACAATGACTATATGCCAATAAAATTTTGATTTACATAATTACTATGTTAATCATGTTAAGAAGTGACATTCAGGGACTGGAGAGATGACTCCACTCTCAGGATATCTGTGCCATCTTTTGACCTCCATGGGTACCAGGCATGCTCGTGGTGCACATACATACATGTAGGGAAAACATGCATACACAGAAAACAAATTTAATTTTTTATTTTTTTAAGAAAAGAAGTGGGGGCTGGAGAGATGGCTCAGAGGTTAAGAGCACTGGCAGCTCTTCCAGAGGTCCTGAGTTCAATTCCCAGCAACCACATGGTGGCTCACAACGATCTATAATGCAATCTGGTTCCCTCTTCTGGGGTGTAGGAATATATGCAGATAGAACATTGTATACATAATAAATAAATAAATCTTTTNAAAAAAAGAAGTGATATTCATAAAATACAAGGGAGCAAATATCTTGAGGAAATCTTTGAGTTTCAAAAACAACACAATTAAACTTTAGAGGAAAATAGTCAACTAAGGAAATGGCAAGTGTATAGCTATTAATTAACTCTTCCACTGGAATAATTACTTCTTCTTTTTGGCTAATTTATTCCACTTNTAGAAACCNCTTCTCAAAGACAGAAGTCATATAAATTCAATTCTCAGGAAACCAGGGGTCCAAGATTCCATTTGTAAGTAGAAAGTTTATCTCTTACCATATTATAACATTGTTATATCCCTGAAAAGTNTAACATTATGGGAAGCTGTTGGAGGGGGAAATGTTTAGAAATTCATAGAATTTGGTTTCCTGAGTATTTTAGAAAAATAAAGTGAAATAATTCAGACTTAGAAAGACAGATAGCATAAGTTTCTTCTTATATGTGGAAACTAAACTGGGGAGTGGCATGGAAGTAGACAGGAAACCATCTAGAAAGGAAGGGAACCAGCTGGAGGGGAAAGAGGACGAGGGAAGGGAACCTGGAACTGAATATCAAAGCACATTTTATAGATATGTATGAAAATATACTAACAGTATCATTTTGTATAGTAAATATATGCTATAAAATGTAACAGAAATTCAGTTGCTATTTTTAACTTCAACCAAAAATCGACAGAACAGAGTCTGGAAAATAGCAAAATGAGCCTGCAACACAGACAGGAAACAGGATTCCTTATTGGCGAAATCTGTTATCTGTAAAGTTAGAGAGGCCAGAATGAAGTGAGAAACAACCTTGGGCAGTGGGAACAGCATGACAGAAGCTCAGAGGCAGGGCTATGCCTGTCGCTGTGCTCCAGGAGCAGTGAGGACCCCGAGCAGAGCTGAGGAGGGCAGGGGGTGGGCCAGGGATAGCTNTGAGACTGACTCTGGATGGCGTAGGGCCTGTGCATGGCTGTAAAGGGAGGAAGGGAAGTGCACCTGGGGCCCAGGAACCCCGAGACTGCCCTGGAGAAGCAGTGGGGTAGAGGACAGGGGTGGGAGCAGGCAGGCAGTGGACGAAAGGTAGCAGGAATAGTGTTGAGCAGACAGCAGACTCATAAAGAAGGAAAGATCCCAATTGTAGTAGCAGCTCACACAGTTTACCAGTGCCACTGTTGACTAAGAATATCACATAGTTGATTCCAGAGAGTTACTTCTACGGCTAACTCCACTTTAGCAATCTGAAGACTGTGCACATAATCAAATGCCAATGAAATTTGTTTTGACATGCAAGAGAATCTTACCAAATAATGCAAACTCTTACCAAATTAAAAAGAAAAAGTAGTGCTTTGTAGTTGTTTATCATCTTAAGAGTTTATATTCTCCAGACACTTTTACTTTGTTGTTTTATTTTTAAGAGAGTCTCATGTATCCCAGGCTGGCCTCAAACACTCAGTATAGCCAAAGAAGATCTTTAACTTCTGATCCTCCTGAGTCTATCTCTGGAGTGCTGGGATCACAGGCATGCATCACCATCACCATGCCTGGTTTATGCTGTGCTTTGTGAGTGCTAGGGATGTACCAACCGAGCTACATCCCCAGCTCTATCCCAGTTCATTTAAAAATTAAATAGTGTTTAGCACTAATGTATTTGACTTAAGGATCTTGTGGATCAAAGACTACTTTGAAAAAAAGGCCAGGCCCAACCATCTGTTCCATGTGTCACGGATGAGATGTCAAACTCAGAAGTGCATCCATGTTGAATGGTACCCACACGTGCATTGGTCCAGCTAACCCTGCATGGGGCAGAAACAAGCTGACCAGCAGAGCTTTGCCCTATGAAATAACTCTGACCAAAGAGGTGGTGATTGTTATATTATGTCACTGCTTTTGAGGGCCAGTTTCCTAGGCAACGGAGAGAAATTGTCGCCAAACTGACTGGTTACAAAGCCTTGGCCCTGCAGTGTTCTCATTTGCTAAAATATATAATCACAATCTATAACTAGGAAGATTATCCCTGATGAAAAGAAAGCCAGCACTGGTGTGTGTGTGCTGGAGCTTTAAGAAAAGGATTCTGACCTTTTCCTCCAATTCACGCTTTAAATTAAATCTATAATGTCAGAAGTGGCACATCCAGAAGAGTTTGCTTACAGCATAGAAATAAAATACACTTTGCTAAAAGGAGAAGGGCCCCTGATCTTCAATAACTTAGAAACAAAACAAAGAGCTGAAGAAGAGGAGTTCATGAGGCTGGGAAGATGTGCTGAATATTCACTAATTGAAAACATACATGTGGAAAGGAGCAGGTTGGTTATTATTATGAACAAGTAGACACCTGACAACAAACTGTCTTTGAAATCAGTAATTCTTGCAGTGGGAACAGGCACTGAGATCTGACTTCTGGTCCTATCACCTTGGCCTGTATCTCCTCAATTATTTTCCTTCCTACTGGGAGGATGGAGAACTTTACAGACTCACAGAGTGTAGATGGACAAGGAAAAGATGGCATCTCCTTCAAGAATATCTACAAACACCAGCAACGGTCAAAGCAAAGGCCATCCTGCAGTGACCTGAGTAAACAGCCACTAAAATGATGAATAATTGTGTCTGTTTGCTTTCTCCATGTTGCATACTAAAAAATGACAATTCACTTCAAAATACCGAACACCATTTGAACATTTGCAACACAAGGTCTTCGTAAGAACTTTATTTTCAAACAGAACATGTTTTCAGTCTGGTGTAAGAAGATAAAATATTTCAAAATTACTGCGTAGTATATTTAGAGCTTAATTTTTTTTCATTTCTCAAGAGACGCACTTCTTCCAGAAGCACAGTTGATAAAACATAGTTTATTTTTATAATTCAGGCAGATAAAAGCTGAAAGTAGCTACCAGCGCCAGTACTCTTCTACAATTAACCACTAGTGACTCTGCTCATGTTATATCCTTACTGTGAGGTTTGCTTTAAGGACTTCTTATTCTTCTGTTTGCACTGAGAGGAAAAATAGGATGAAAAGAAACTGTCCAGCCTGTAGTTCTCAAACAAACCTAGCTCTATCACTTGGTAATAGCATCTACAGTTGCTAAATGCAAATTAACTGCCATCTCATCTGTCTTCTCTCAGCTAAAATGGCATTCTCTAATAAAGCCATAACACACTCCTCACAGAATGTATGCAAACAAGAGCTTCTTAGAAAAAAGACTCAAGCATAACCCCATGAGCCACAGGTGGTCATTACCAATTTTGCTAAACTGGTTTCCAGTGAAGGAATGTGAATGTCTCACGGATCTCTAGGGCACCTTTTACTCCTGATTTTTCTTTTGTAATTTCTACTTCTTGTGATTATTAGGGATGCTTTTGATATACCTTTGTAATAGGCTATTTTCCAAGTCAGATTTAGGTTCACAGTAAAATTAAGCAAAGCACACCAAGATTTTATGTGTACTTCCTGCCTGCACATACATACATGGACATTTGTTTTATAAATGAAAATGTGTTTTTGATGCAGAGTTTGCTAACCCTGAGGATAGAGGGAACCTTTAGGTAGTATGGAGGGTGCATGCAATGGACATGAGTACCCATGGATTTTCATTGTCTTTGCAGGTTCCCAACCAGAGAAGGCTTCCAGGACACAGGGCAGCTAAGCTAAGACTGTAAGACTAGGTAGAAATGAGCCTGTATAGGGAGAGGTGCAAGAGGAGAAAGGAGGGGAGGAAAGGAGCCCCTCCTTCTCCCTCACAGAGGGCCCAGAGAGGAACCATGTAGCTCCTGNGAGTCTGAAAGAACTTCAGGGTGGCTGGTTCCTTAAGGGGTCTGGGAGTAGAAGAGCCCTGGCAGGGCCTTGTGGGTCACATCTGAGATTTGGGGGGTTCATTTTGGAGCAATAAACCATCACTGGATGACGGGAAAGAGATGAACAAGGTCACTTACCCATCACTTTAGGAGACAGACATGCCATCGAGTGGTGCGCATGGGTAATCCCAGCACTTGAGATGTAATGATCAGGACTTCAAGGTCATCCTCAGCTACAGAACAAGTTAGGGGCCAGCCTGGGTTACATGAGATAATGTCTCAAAAACAAACAAAAATAAAATAAAAAAGAAAGGCAGGCAGACAGACAGGTGTGTGCAGAGTACAGCAATTAGCAGAGGAGACAGGAAACTCCCCAGGGCAGATTTCATTAATGTAGAAGAATAGAGGCTGGCTGGAGCCATCACACACTGCCAAAGAATTTCCAACATCTCAGTGCACTGAAGCAAGCCGTCCTTGTCTGATACTCGTGCATTACTGAAGATGGGTGTCTAGTTCTTTTCCTCTCGACATTCTCTGCTTTGCCACCTGGGTGAAATTCATCTCTCTTGACATGATGATTGTCTCAGTTGAAACAGACAATATTAATACGCAAATGGCATTGGTTTGGATAGACAGTGGAACATAAATGTAACCCAAATTATACTAATGAGCTGTGATGTATTTGAGAAAGAAGATTCCTCACCCTTCTGTAAGAGAAATGATAGGGTAGGACCTTTCATATGGAGACAGACCAGGAAAAGCTGATAGCAGATAAGAGGGGTGCAAATTTGGGACTGGACTAACCATGTTGAGATACCGGAGCCTTTACTGAATACTTGATTAGGTGCTCGACTCTAATTTACATGTACTGACTAATTTATTTACTTTCTATACCAATCCATCTTGAAACTTACAACAGAAACTCCCTTTATTACTTAGGTCAGTTCCATGTTTTGCCATCTACAATCACATGCATTTATACAGATGCAATAGAGAGTTTTGTCTAGATGAGTGTGGGAAGGGGCCAGCCACCACGCATAATCACACTACAAAGAAGGCTCCTCCTAACTCCTCTGTATCTCCCACCCGGCCAGTCCACAGCTCAGAATCAGCCCACCATGCTTCTCCTGGGCCATCAAATATTGTTGCAGAATACCATATGGCTAGATATCAGGACACCCCAAAGTTTGAGGCCTTCTCATTTTGCTTTAGATAGGAGTGTTGCTCAGTGACTTACTGTAACTCACTAACTCTCCTTGAATTCTTCAATACACTGGATATACACAACACACAAGAATATAGGCACAGGCCTGTTGCTGAGAAGACATACCAGTTGTTCATAAGAATTACAGCATGGCTAGACCCTCCTCCCTGCGCCACGACTGCGCCAAGTGTCCCACCACAGGCACTGGGCTCCAAAAAGCCAGCCCCTGCACCAGGGACGGATCCCACTCTCTCTGCCTGGGGTCCCCCAAACAGTTCAAGCCAAACAACTGTCTCAAGCTTCCAGAGTACCAGGGTCCTGAGACTCTCCAAGGGAGACCTTGTCTTGGAGGTGTTGGGAATGGGGGTGGGTTGAAGGGGGAGTTGGCGGGGTGGGAGGAGGGAGGAGAGGGGGATCTGAGGTGGGTATGTAAAAGGAGTGGAAAATCTTTTTAATAAAAAAAGATAAATAAATAAATAAATAAATAAATAGCTAGAGTTAGCCATTTGAACCGTTTAAAAAAAAAAGAATTACAGCATGGAGAGGCTATGCTGCATAACTCTAAAATAGGATGTGTTTAGGGATAGAAATGTGTAAATGAGGCAAAGATAAAGTCATACAGTCCTGCCTAGAGAAACTCCACAAGTCCTGAAGCAGACCTGCTGCTGTCCCTGGAGTCTGTCCTGAAGGGACTTGGCAGGGTAGGACTAAACAAAGAGCTGAAAACCAGCTTCTCCACTACCTGCCTGGAGCGCTTCAGGCTGAGAGACATACAGAACACAGGGACAGTGGCTTTTCCAAGGGACACACTGCATGTGAAATGCCACATAGATATTTCAGTATCTCTGACCAGCTCACACATCAGAGTTCATCATCTGCACAGAAATCTGTGATTTTGAACTCAGCACCCTCATATTTCTAAACTAGCAAATCTGAAAACGGTTCTGCATGTTTGTTTGCATAAACCTTTGCTAGCCACAGCACACAGCTTGCACTCTACAGGCTACAGGCTTGGAAGGTTGCTGTCATTACTGTTGTTGGATTTTAGGGTTCTGTAGGAGAAGGGAAGTTTCAAGAGACAGTCGAATCGTCCCCAGGCAATAGCTTTATTAAACCTGCCAGGGAAATGGGCAATACAGCACAGTAGGGGAAGGGGTGTCCTGAAGTAAGATGCCTCAGGCCTNTAAAGGGAGTAAGGAGGGAGAGGTGTTGTGCCATGAGGTAGGTAATGGGTCCAAGTTTGGCTGACATCAAGATAAGAGACATTATGTTTTCTTATACTTCTGGCTGAGGCAGGTGTTTGAAAGGTCTCAAGGGCATTCCTGGTAAGGGGCCTCTGAGAGAACAATGGGACTAGTTAGTATGTGATATGATGATGGTGGTCACTTGTCCTGCCTGGAGCCCTTGCCACATGGACAGCTTTTTTGTTTGGAATGGGCCCATACCTAGGAGGGCTAGTTTCCCCACCTAGGCGATCTAACAATTCCATTTCCAGGTTCAGCACTCATATGAATGCAGCAACAACTGTCCCTTGGGCTGCATGTGTAGGGAAGGAACACTTCCTCAGACAGGTTTATTGACTTATCCAAGGTCACCATTCAGCAAACAAAAAGCTGGGATTTGAACCTGGATCTGATGGACTATAAAGTCCATGTCCCTGGTTATTCGAAAGATCTACTTGCTCTCTCATAAACCACTCAGAGACCACCAGAGGCTGCTGGGGTGGGGTGGGGTGAAGCTCTTTCTGAGTGAAGAGTCATTTCTCCAAGCCTCTCTCAAGCCAGGGCAAGCATTTTACTCCATCATTTCCTATTCCCTCATCCTTGGTCATAAGATGAGGGAGGCTGCTAGACATATAGAGCTGCCTCACATTATACAGTCCTGGGAATCAAACCTTCAGTCTGTCCTTCCCAGGAANCCCCTCCATCTCCAGTGCTGCCTCCATAAACTATTACCGTCACTCCTGTGGCTTCCAGAGTCTCTGCCTCTAAATCTCACTGTATTTCCTGTAGAAGACTGGTGGCTCTTGGGGGACAGGAACCCTGGTTCTTCACTTTCCTGTCACTGGCACCTAAACAGTACTGCACCAAGCAGGAGTTCTACACATGATCTTGTCGAACTGTTTAAAATCCCACACTAAATATCCCAGAGATTAAGATGTGTTTCCAGTGCAATGATCTTTCCTTGTCTGATTTTTCCAGATCTCATTGACCCAGGGTGTTGATGGGTATCTTTTCCCTCTCTAGGAGCAGGGTAGGGATTCCTCTTGAAAATGGAAGTTCCAGTTATTGTGACACCCCTTACCCAGTGGAAAGAAGGATAGAAGCTCACGAAATGAGGCCCCTCTCAGAGGTTACATGAGCAGTAAACAGTATCGGGGGAGAGAGATGCTTGGGTGCTGTAGCTTCCTGCAGGTTGGACAGAGAGAGCTCCAAGGATGCAACTTTCAAGAGCCAAACTGATGTGATTTTTTTTTTTTTTTTTTTTTTTTTTTTTTTTTTTTGTGATGCAGCTACTTTGAGTCACCCAGGCTCCTGTAAGGAATGCTGGTTAAGCTCACTAGTATACCAAGCGAGCCTGGGTGTATCTGGGGTAAATAGATATTTGTTCAAATCTCCAGGAAAAGAATCAGGTGTTTTTTTTTGTTTTGTTTTGTTTTTTTCCTGTGAATTGAAGTTCCAAGGGGGAGGAAGTCATGCCTGCATTAAAAATTCTACAAGGCCAAATGTGGTGATATTTTATCTGTGTCCCCCAATAAAATTTATCTGAGGATCGGAGGAAAAACGGGCAGCCAGCCACTAGTAGTAAAAACAAAAGTCATGCAAGTTAGCACAGGCCCTTAATCCGTTTGGTTCTCTGTGAGTCCAAGGTCACATTAGGGATCTAGCAGAAGGCGGTGGTGGCACACGCCTTTAATCCCAGCATCAGCCATAGAGTTCTGGAGGTCTGTGCAGACAGACAGGAAGTGATGTAGCCTGGTGAAGATAGGAAATGAGTTAGCAGAATGAACGGGCATAAAAAGCCTAGTTAGACAGGAAGTCGCTCTCTTCTCTTCGCTTTGCTCTTTGGAAGTAGCGGCAGCGTTGGTGAGGTGAGGCTAGCGGGTGGCTTGCTCCTAATTCCTCTGATCTCTGTCAGATTTTCACCCCTATTTCTTGTTCTGTGTGTTTATTAATAAGACTGCTTAGAAATTCGTCTTACAGCCAAATGGCTGAATTTGGGGGTTACAGAGAGTTAAAATGTTAAAGACCAGAGCCAAATCATCTTGGACTATCTATTTGCTTTGAAAGCCATTCATTGCCAGTCCTATGTCAGGCCTATCATCATGTGACTACCAAAAACTTAAAAATGTGTTCTTANCGAATACCTAGCTTCCACCAATCCAAACCTAGGGTTATCATTAGAGCATCTGAGACCCAAAAGAGATTTCTTTGCTTTTCTGTGACTATCTACCTGATGTTTCCATCAATGTGTTTTAAAAGCATCTTGATTTATACCTTTCTTTGTTCGGTTACTATAAAACTTCATGAAACTGTTATCACACAGAGACATGGGCTTTGGGTAGCTTTAATCTGTGTTCCAGAATAAACTATCTTTTATCCCCTCTGAGGTGAGAATTGTTTGCATTGTCACTAGCCTCAAGAAAGATAAAAATAGCATTCAGCTGGTCCCGGGTGTGAAGAAGACTCTAAGATTCTGAAACAAATACTTCTTACACAGACCAAGAAGGAACTGCTAACATGCAAGGACCACAAGACAAGCTCCAGCTGCCAAATGTTTTCCCCATAGCATCCCACACCAGGCCCTTTTAATTCTGGTGCATTCCCAAAGCATGCCTGAGATATCAGACTGCAACCTATGGGAATGGGGTGGTTCCCTGACTCATAAAGGTGATCACACAGGCTAATGGTATGTCTGTGCCTAATTTTACACATGATTTCATTGGCACTTAAATAAAGATACTGTGTCATGTTACATGGCTGGACAGGCAAATTAGCAATATTTGTTTAAGTTAGAATAAAACAAATTTTCTTAGCTAAGCTTTAAAGCCTATCACTTCAGAGCACGGTGAGTATTTAATTACTGTGTGGAATGCACAAATGTGCCTTCATTAATCACTCCTGAAACTTGTAAGTGATGAACAAACAATACTTCCTGTTCTAATTTCCATAAGCAGTCTTCTAATTTGGGGTAGAGTCTTTATGTTTCTATGGTTTTTCTGTAGCTTCCCTTTTTCATTTAATTACATGCAACTAAAAAAACTGCCTTTTTCTACTACAGAGTGCTGAATTTCTACCTTTTTGCATGTGATTTAGCTCACAATCTGCTGAGTGCCTATAAATAACACTAATGATATGAAACAGACACCGTGTTACCATTTTGTTGGTTTTTCTAAAGTCATAGTTGGAAACTGTTCCAAACGGAAAGAGAGGGAAAAGAACGTATGTGCATAGTATTTGATCCTAGGCCAGCTCCCATGCGGAGAGAAATGCTATGCAAGACACTATGCCGATGTAAAGGACACAGAAGAATGTTCCAGAGGCACTGAGAAGAACATACGGGAGAAGACCAAAACCTTCCCACCAACAGTGGCCGTGGTGGTTGGTGTTGACAATAACTTGATGAAATCTAGAACTACCCCATCCCCCACAGAAAATTCTTTTATGTATTTAAATGCTTAACTATGTGTCTATAAACAAATATTTAATACTTGCCTTGGTGTGTAATCCTGCTTCCTTCAGGCTAAGGCTGGAGGAGCCTGGCTAAGGTCCACGTCAGCAGGTGGCAGAGCTAGAGACAGGGAGAAGCTGTGCCTGGAAAGAAGGAGGTAGGGCTGCCCCCTCGTTCCTGGGGCCCCTTCTCCTAGCACCCGTCTGTGAGCTTTCTGGGGCTTAATATACTGGGGTTGTGAGTGGCCAGCACTTAAGGGCTAATTTATGAGCATGTGAGTGAGTGAGCAGACACTGCCATGGTGGAACTGTTAAGTGATTTAATGTAAAATACAGATAATTGACTTCTGCCTCTGCGGAAACAGAACTATAACAACAATAAATGATAACAAAGACCCCTGAACACTGTAAGAAAAATAAACCTCAGAAGAATCCGAATGCTGGTGAGATGGGGCAGACCTAAGGATTGACACAATAGTGAGTTTCCTGACTTTTCATATATATCTCTGATTCAACCAAAGGAGGCAGCAGTTCAGAACTACCAATAGGGTGGGGTTTTGTTTGTTTGTTTGTTGTTGGTTTGTTTGTTTGTTTCTTTTCGAGACAGGGTTTCTCTGTGTAGCTTTGGAGCCTGTCCTAGAACTCACTCTGTAGACCAGGCTGGCCTCAAACTCACAGAGATCTGCCTGCCTCTGTTTCCTGAGCGCTGTGATTAAAGACGTTAGCTACCCACTGCACAGCCAGTTTTGTTTTTTATTTGCCTAGTGAATGCTTGATTTTTACAATTAAAAGATCAAGAATGAGCAACTAAGTAACAAAGGAAACTGCTGGACAGTAATTACTCTATGTTACCCAAGCCTTGAGAGAGAAAGAAAGAAAGAGACAGAGACAGACAGAGACAGACACAGAGACAGAAACAGAGAGAGAAAGAGACAGAGAGACAGACAGAGAGAGAGAGAGAGCCAAGAAACAAAAACCTACGGCCTTATAGTCATTTGCACCAAGAAATGCTGAGAATTTAGGATCCACCTACAGCAGACTAATCTCCTGATACATTCACTCACTGAGGCTATGGGAGAGAAGATCACACTGAGAACTGAAACCTTTACCCTCAGTAGGTCTACCAAAGCCTATCACTACACATTCCAGATTCAGTGGATCCACATAGGAAGCCTGGACTCCTACCCTGACCAGCAATGATAAAACATCCCTCTCTTTCCCTTTGTGAGAAAGGGGCCTAGCGGAGTGTTAACACGTTCATCACCATGTCCAGGTCATGAGGCAGATCTTCTCCTCATGGTACCTGAGAGACTATGGAGGAATAGCAAGCAGGCACTTATGAAGTGTTAGTATAGACCTAGGCAGGAAGCAGAAGCCCCACCACTGCCCTACAGTCTCAAGGGGCCCTTCTACCACCATAGACACCCAGAGGCCAGCCATGTAACTGCAATTCTAATCCCATCTGGCATTAACAGCATGGCCCACCTACTTCCTATAGAAGAGGAGGTACTCAAAGAAGATGATGGGTAAATCTGAAGGTTGGAATAAGATCTAGGGTCTGCTAACAGCACTGAAAATAGACAACATTTCAATCAAAAATCACCCACCATATCAAGAACCAGGAAGATATGAAAAATTACAATCATTAAAACCAACGGCTGTGGAGCCTGCATGGGACTGGGCTGGGCCCTCTGCATGGCAAGACAGTTGTATAACTTGATCTGCTTAGGGGACCCCCTGGCAGTGGGATGAGAATCCATCCCTGGTGCATGAGTGGGCTTTTTGGAGCCCACTACCTATGATGGGACACCTCTTGTGCAGCCTTGAGGCAAGGGGAGGGGCTTGGACTTGCCTCTACTGGATGTGCCTCTCTATGGGGAGGCCTTGCCTTGTTGGGG
>LZPO01044499.1:10571-27064 GCA_001675575.1 Neotoma lepida | reverse complement strand
ACACACACACACACACACACACACACACACACGTGTTCCCACCTCCCCAGAACCCTACCTTCATGTTAGATAACAAAAGTAGTGTAAAATCCATAGTAATTATAGATGAATCTTAAACTGTCTTATTAATTGAAAAACACCAAGCCAAGTATTGGGGTAAATTCTGAAAGGTCAGAGAGACAGAACAAGCCACAGCCAACCTCACCTTGCCAACTCCTCAGCTGATCTTGTTTCCTCAGACTGTAGGCTTCTGAGTCATCACCTGAATGGATCTCAGCTGAACTGTTGCTCAAAGCCTGAAAGCTTAAGAGGCCTCTATCTTCTGGTTCTCACGCTTTATATACCTTTCTGCTTCCTGCCATTACTTCCTGGGATTAAAGGCATGTATCTTCCCTAAGCAAGACATAGATCTTAAGTTCTGGGATTAAAGGTGTGTACCACTATGCCTGACTCTGTTTCCAGTGTGGCCTTGAACTCACAGAGATCTGGAGGGATCTCTGCCTCTGGAATGCTAGGATTAGAGGCNTGTGTGCCACCATTTTCTGGCCCCTATGTCTATCTAGTGGCTAGTCTGTTCTCTGACCCAAGATAAGTTTTATTAGGGTA
Source organism: Neotoma lepida (assembly GCA_001675575.1). Taxonomy (NCBI): domain Eukaryota; kingdom Metazoa; phylum Chordata; class Mammalia; order Rodentia; family Cricetidae; genus Neotoma; species Neotoma lepida. The sequence continues at coordinate 26,458 of LZPO01044499.1, read as the reverse complement.
CACAGTATTTTGGGGGACACAATATAATCACTACATGATTTTGTATTATATTGCAAAAATATTAATACTGAGGCACAGTTTTCATAGAAATTCTCATTTGGCATTTTAAAAAATGCTTTTTAAATTGATTGCCAAAATTTGAAGATTTTATTCAAAAGTGAGAATTACAATTTTCCNTGTCGCATGTGCGTAAGCTCAGGAGCTGAGCAGCCCGGCAGCTCTTTCTAAGCCGAGAAAGAGGGGGCTATTTAACATTCCCTTACTTAGAGCATCATTCGGCTTCTACTCCATGTTCCATGTGGCTTTGACCCATCCTGTCCTAGTGTGCTGTGGTAGCTCGTCTCTTTGTTCTTCAGTTCTCCCAGCTTCTCTCTTGTGCTTTCCTGAGGTGGCTTGGGAGTGTGTTCTTTGTCCCCTAATGAATTAATCATTCAGGAGTTTGGTTTGTTATGAATATCTGATTACATTCTAAGACTTCCTTCAAGAACTCTCACCAACTACTTCTGCTTCATTAATCCTAAAAAAACATCCTAGACCTATGTTAGTGGGGGGTTGTAAAAGATAAAAACAAGAATAAATGTGTGATCTTAGCATAAGAATAAGAAATGGACAGTTCCAAGAGAAATAGCCCAAGCCACAGATTCCTGACTGTTTACAAAAGACTCACAACGCTGCTATTTTGTTTTGCTCCTTTTCCTGGCTCTAGAAAGATCTGCAGGGCTCTAGGTTAGAAACCTGGTCTTTTGTTTGTAAATTTTTGCCACAAAAAAGAGAGGAGAGATGTCACAGACCTCTTAGAATGACCAAGGTTTCATCACTTGACAGAATTTTTAAAGAACCAAAAATTTTCCTAGTTTATAATATCATTGAAGGTGTCTGTGACAACTCCTCACCCAAATGAAACAGTCTAAACAGAAAGCCATTGAAGAGAGTCCTTAAAAATCGTGATAAAGATGCTGATGTGTAGCCCTTCATAGTTGATGACTTCTGGGGGTAGGAGTGGGGGTGGGGTAACTCAGTTATCATTAAGGGGCTGGCCACTGGGAGTTTGACCATGCTCCAGTGAGTATATAGGCTACACAAATTGGACTTGGTATATATTGTTTTCTTCTTCTTTTCTTTTTTTGGGGGGTGGTGGGGGAGACAAGGGTGGGAGGGTAGACCTTGGAGGAATGGGAAGTGAGTATGATCAAGGTGCATTCTACAAAATTCCTAAATAATCAATAAAAATATAATGATGGAAAAAATTTAAAGAAATGTTTATAGAAACCAACTTCAGCCTAGTACAACAAAAATAATATTAACTTCATGTGTTAAATGTACAATTAAACTGTAACAAAATTTAGAAGTTGAGACATTTGACATCTAGTACAATAAACTTTCCAATTCTGCTAAGATATGTGTACTAGAGCAAGTTACTTAACTGTTCAAAGCCAACCCTTTCTGTATTATCCACAAGGTAGAGCTGATAGTAAAAACAATTGTTATGAGGATTAATGTGGGGCTGGAGAGATGGCTTGGTGGTTAAGAACACTGGCTGTTCTTCCAGAGGACCTGGGTTCAATCCCCAGTACCCACATGGCAGCTCACAACTGTCTGTAACTCCAGTTTCAGGGGATCTGGCATCCTCACACAAGCCATACAATGCAGGCAAAAACACCAATGCACATAAACTAAAAATAAATAANTTTTTTTAAAAAAGAATTAACTTGTACCAAATGTTTGCTGTCCCACACATAGTATTTTCATATTATTTCCTCACTTAACCTTGAAAACGCTACAACACAATGAAGGTTGAAGTCATCATAGCTAATGGTCAAGCTGTAATTTGAATCCAGATGACCTCTGGCTATAAAGTCACACTCAGAAACATCAATAATGTGGGAAGAATACAAGGTCATGAATACTAAGCTCACAGGACTGCACTTGACATACAAAAGCCTTCACACTGGCTCAGTAAAGGTGTGCTAATATCTTTGTTTCATAGCCAAAGAATGTTTGGTAAATAGAAGGATGGATATACTAACATTTTAGGGAATGTTAGTGCTTACTAAACGCTCTGGCTAAGCATTGACTCTGGTAACTGTAATTCCCTTAATGATATTTGTTTTTGAAACCAGATACTGAGGATCTACTTCTGAGGAGGTGGTCTGAGTCGGGCATAGTGGCTCATGCCTATAATCTCAGCCCTTAAGAGGCTGAGGCAGCAGGATTGCTGTGAGTTCCAGGCCAGCCTAGAGTATAGAATGAGACCCTGCCAAAATATAGTAGGCAGTCTATAAATGTAAATTTAATTAAAAAGTGGCTATAAATATTTAGTAAAGTCCACATTAGATCTAATAGAATCATCAATTCTCCCAAAGGTGGCCTTGGCATTAATAATGGGTGCAGGGCAAAGCTCTCTGCCTCTTCTTATCTGCCAGTGCAGTGTGGCAGCTCTCAGCATTGCGTTTCCTAAGACCCACTCACAATGCAAAGAACATTTTCCTATTTTTGCCTTTATGAAATAATATTTAATTTTGCTTCTCAAATTATGATGAGGTCATATAGGCCAAAGGATGGCCAACCACTCCCTAAATCCATTCCTTCAAACTCCATATTGAAATGTCTCCAGAGAGCTTGAATAACGACTTATGGCTTTGATCTGTAATTTAATATCAAAAGAAGAACTTCTTTCTTCTCACTCTTTTTCCTGTTTCAGTGTATAGCATTCCCTATTAGTAAATGTCACTCTTATGTGTCATTCATCAAGCAAATAATGTTGGAGATGGGCAGGTCAAATGACCCATTTTAAAAATGTGTGTCTTGCTTATGGCTGTGTGACTGGCTAGTGGTGGAACCAAGACCCTATCTTTTCAGTTGGGAATTTTCCAGTCATGTGAAGAGAAACACATTCCTGGGAAGATTGCAGGTAGGTCAGATGACAAGAAAGGGACCCTTGGAAGCATTGCAAATATCCAAAAGCCTAGTGTCATTTTTTTATAATCTCTAACTTCTCAATACAGTCTGTAATTTAAATCCCCTTAGTATTTTTTTAAGGCCAAATTCATGTGAGATTTTCCTCATTTAATTTTTTTTACTTTTTTTTTTTAAGATTTTTACTTATTTATTATGATACAATGTTCTGTCTGCATGTATGCCTGCAGGCCAGAAGAGGGCACAAGATCTCATTACAGATGGTTGTAAGCCGCCATGTGGTTGCTGGGAATTGAACTCAGGACCTCTAGAAGAACAGCCAGACGCTCTTAACTGCTGAGCCATCTCTCCAGCCCCCTAATTTTTTTTAAAAAGGGAAGAGGCTTGGAATAATGGCTCAGCAGGAAAGAGTGCTTGCTTCAAAATCACAAGGGTCTTAGTTCAGACGAGGTGACTGTGAGGGCCTGTAGCCCCAGTGCTATGGGGGACAGAGACAGGAGGCTGCCTGGGGCTCGCAGCCCACTAGCCTAGCTTCAGGTTCAGTCAGAGGCTCTGTCTCAAGTGCACAAGGCAGGAGTGATAAGCAGGGCACTCTATGTCCTCCTGTGGCATTAAGGTGTGCACAGACATGGGCACTGCACACACATGCACATCCATCACAGACAGACAGACANACACACACACACACACACAAAGATTTGCTGAAACAATGCTACTTAATCAAATATAATTGGATTAATATATACAAACCAACACATTGTAGCGTCTTCTTTAGTTACAGCTCTGAATATCTAGATGTTTGGGTAAGGGCTTTGTGAAATTGGTTACTGCTGAGCACTTGTGTGAGCTCAAATCAACTTCTCAAATTTCCTGTACATCTTGCAGTTGTGTACAAACTATTATGAACCACTGTGAACAGGTCTGAATTTAACCTTATTCAATAGTCTGTGGGGCTATCTATCTCTAAGGCTGTTGTAATAAAAATCTCAAATCCACATGAGTCTAGTTTTCACATGTGTAAGAGTTCTTCCCTTAGGATAAGTAGAGGTTGGTGAAGAAGGGCAAGATTCATTAGGGAGGAAATTGTGTGTGGTAATTACCCCAGCACATAAAGCATTCTTTTGACCACCACAAAACCCACCTGAAGGAGTTTGCTCCCTAGGATGAAAGGGAACATGGGGAATCGTAAGTCAATTGAAATGACTTCTCATTCCAACAGAGCAGACTGTAGTTTCTAAAAATGGCCTCACAGTATTTCTAGTCTCCAGTGTTCCTTCTGAAATATGCATGGGGCTGTATGCCCAGAAGAATGGGATGTGCAGAATTCACTGTGTATAATTTTTTATGTAGGTCTTAAGGGAGATATGTCTCCTGACCCTTTTCTCAGCATACTCACCCTGGACTTGTTTGTCTGGGGATGAGGAAGCAGAAGTCACAGGTAGAGAACTCGAATCACAGCTCCACAAAGCACCCAGCCAGCGGCCAGCATCAATGCTCTACATGTGAAAGAGCCTGAGAGCTGCCAATCCCAGCCTTCTTTGTGTCCAGGCCAACTGCATGTGGAGCAGAGAAGAGCTCCCCCACGATATCCACTGTGGTTTGCTAGTCAGCACCAGCTAGGTAAGGAGCACATGTCATCTTTTGAAAGGTAGAATCATGAAGGACAAATTAATTTTCCCTTAATTCCTGTATGTTGATTTTTACCCATCTCTGGCAGTTTGCAAATTCTTACTGAAGGAAAGACAAATTAGACAAGTGCAAACCTTTGATAAGAGTCCTAAGTTTAACAAAGATAGCCCTTGGGTGAGTGCCTTGCACTTCTGAACACTCACATGTTTTCTCTCTTACGTTAATTGCTTTCCAGCAATGCCTGAGATCTGTACAGTATGGCCACTGCATCAGGTCTAAGCAAAGAATGTAGCGAAGGAGACCCTGCCTTCTTCCCCTCCCTTTCAGTGTCTCTGTCTCCCTAGCAGCGAAGCATTTAGAAAGCCCAGTCACACTGCAGAGGCTTGGCATATTTAGGTTGTCTTCTGGGATGAATTAGCACCAGAAGTGAGGCTGAATATGAAAGAAATAAGTCATTGACGGTGGTGATTTGGGTGCTGAGCTAGGAGCCCGTTGGAGCTGAGATGATAATACCTGTTATGACTGAATCCCTCTGAGTCTGAATTCCACATACTGAAATCCTAGCCANCATCCTGGTGATATTAAAAGGTACAGCCTTTAGGGTCTGATTAGGTCCTGAGGGAAGAAAGCTCAGTTTGAGTTTGGTGGCCATAGTAAAGGGAACTGAGAGATCTCTCCTGCTCGCTCTTACTACTTGAAGATGTAAGAAGCTGGCATTCTGAAAGCTGGAGGAAGCTCCCACCATCACTCAGTCACACTGGCCCCAGATCACAGGTTTCTCAACTTTCGGAAGCAAACACATAATGTTTCTCAACCACCACAGATGTGACAATTGGTTATAAAAATGCAAATGGACTTACTTAGTATATGACACATAGCATTCTAGGCTGAAGATACCAACAGGAACATGGAAATGCCACTGTGTAACACTCAAGAGCAGTGATGGTTAATTCTGCTGATCAGTTTGATAAGATTTGGAGTCACCTAGGAAACACACCCTTGGACATGTCTATGATGGCATCTCTAAAGAGATATGACCAAGGAGGTATGACCTACACTGAATGTGGGCAGCCATCCCTAGACTGGATAGGGGAAGCAAGCTGAGCACACCATTCATCTCTCTGCTTCCTGACTGCAGATGGACTGTGATCAGCCACCCCACACTTCTGCCATGACAGACTACACCCTCAAACACTGAGTTAAAATAAACCTTCCCTTCCTCATGTTGTTTTTGTCAGGTATTTAGTCACAGCCATGAGGAAAGCCATTACTGTAATTGTCATTTGATGCTGTTTTAATGCCAAGCAGCAAAGGAGGACAGCAGGAAATAGACAGGGAGGGAGCCTGCTGTGGAGTGGTCCTCTGCCTAGGATCCTGAGAATCCACTGACAGAAGCCATGAAGATCAGCAGGGACAGGGTCCAGAACTGAGTCATAGCTAATTGTCATTAGCTCTTCCTCTCTTTAGGACCTGAGGAGACCCAGGGCTCTATGGGGCTGAGTGAGCACAGGGAGCAGTATTTCTGAAAGTCCATGACACATGAGTCACATCACTTCGTGGCTTGAGGCACTCATAGGATAAGGCAGGGGACTGTTTCACAGTGTGAGCTGTGAGCTGTGGAATCAACCACTCTCTCCTTCCAGAGCACCTGCCTACAGAGGCAGGAAGTTGATCTGCACTTTCCTTTATTTTTAAAATATTAAATTAGAGGCCATAACAAAATACCCAAACTCCATGAGAATAATTTTGAAAACAAAAATAGTCAAGATGCTTCTTTGGTGTCAAATTCTACCTTTTTCATGTTTTCCCTTCTTCCTTCCCAATTAGGCAAGTTGGATTTAAATATTTATGATACTGCTTCTTGAGATTGCACACACATCTGCCAAGAAGAAAGTTAGAAAATGAGGCAAAAATACACCACTGAGCTCCGTCTGCACTTCCCAGGGTACGAGGGACTGGAGGAGAGCCCAGCTCTGAAACTGGGGATCAAAAATTGGCTAAACATTTTTATGGCTTATTTGACAAAACTGTCTAAAAAATTATAGTGTATTTCATCCAACTAAATTCAGACAAAATTTAAACACAATGTGAGAGCCCAGAAAGAAAGCATTTTCCAAAATAAACACAGAGCATTCGTGGCTAAGAGGCCAATGAACATGTTCCTAATCACACTAGGGAGGGAAGAGACATGAGAATCAACAAGCTAATGACACAGCCAAAATTGNCACACAGTATTTCTGCCTCTGATTATGAGATATTTGTTTCTATACAGTAATCCAGTGTTGGATGATATGTTGTTTGTGTTCTGACAAATAAAGCTTGCCTGGAGATCAGGAGACAGAGTTAGCCACTAGTTAACCATGGAGGCTAGACAGTGGTGGCACACACCTTTAATCCCAGCAGTTGGGAGGAGGAAGCAGGAAGATAAGAGTTCAAGACCACCCTGGGATACATGAGATAGAACCAGTCTAAAAGAGAAACAGAGCCAGTTGGTGGTGGCTTACACCTTTTTAATCCCAGCACTAGGGAGGTGGAGACAGGATCTTGCCCCATTCAGTCTGAGGATTCATAGAGACAGGATGCTCCCATTCGGTCTGAGGATCTGGAGAGGCAAGAAGTGACTGCCATTCTGCTTCTCTTTCACCCTGGCTATCTGACTCTGGATTTTTATTTAATAAGACTAATTAGGATCCTGCTTCGATCCAGTGCCTAGATATTTTTAAAAAGTGATTGGTACTGGCCGAGCCTACCTCAGCAGCTTGTAAAAGTCAATGGTGTGACAGTCACAAATGTCATAGCAGGGATTGTTCAACATGAACTGCTTTTCTGGTTTGGGGTGGGGTTCTTGAGCAGCAGGGCTATAAATATCTTTTCTCAACACCCCTGTTTGACTCTTCATAGTGACAAGGTATAAACCCAGAGAACGTCTCATCTGTCATTCAGGCAGCTACACATCTGACCTAGCAGCTGAGGAGGTAAGAGTCTTTCTCATGCTGTAAATGACTACAGGGAAAATACAGCTTAGGATCTATGTATTCAGCTTCCAGGGCGTAGAGACAGAAACACACACACACACACACACACACACACACACACACACACACACACATACACCCTCCCTCCAAACAAATAACTACATACACGTATAGAGGTGTCTTAGTTAAGGTTTCTATTACTGGAATAAAACATCATGATCAAAACAACTTGGGAAGGAAAAGTTATGACTTACAACTTTTACGTTACAGTCCATCACTGAGGGATGATGTCAGGGTAGGAACTCAAGCAAGGCCAGGAACATGGAGGTGGGAACCAAAACAGATGCCATGGAGGAATGCTGCTTACTGGCTTTCTCTTCCTGACTTGCTCAGTTTGTTTTCTCATATACCCCAAGACCACCTGCCCAAGGGTGGCACTGCTTACAGTGGGCTAGGCCTCCCCACATCAATCATCAATAAAGAAAATGTCCCACAGACTTGCCTATATAGGCCAATGGAGACATTTTCTTGATTAAGAGTCCTTCACAGATGACCCTACATTGTTTCTGCTGACATAAAACTAGTCAGCACAGATACATATACACAGAGAGAGACAGTCAGGCAGTCAACACACAGAGTCAGACACAGACACACCTAGAACACACACAAATATATATACATACATACATATAACCCCTCTCACACACATATATTCCACATATATGCACACATACATTTACACATATATATATACATACACAAATACCTACATGTACATACAAACACACATAGGGAGTTAAGAGTCACATACAGACACACCCAACACACAACTACACATTTATAACTGTACACATATATACATACACGCAAATACACACATACAAACATACACACTCACAAAGGTATACAGACAGTAAAACCTACAGACTCACAGATATGCAATATATTCACACATCTACTAAGACACACACAAAGATATATACACAGACACGTGTGTACAATCCAGGCATACACAGACAGTATGGACATAGACAATTAGGCATACTTGCAGGTACAAACATCATACAACTACATAACAACACATGGATATGTGCTCACCCTATAGACAACAACACAATGATTCTTACACACATACCCCTACAGCCATGTATAGACAGAACAGATATGGACATCCAGAGACACATCAGACACAGGCAATGAGTTGGCCAGCAGTGAGGTGAATGGGCATGGAAGAGGGATCCTCCCATGTGACACAGACTCCACCCACTACAGACTGCTGCCTTCACACCAAGACAGAAAATAAGCTCCTGGCATTACTCATTATTTTGACTCCAAAAGTAATGCCAGTGCAGTTAGGGCATTCGGTCATTCCTTCTAGTTTGATGCAGAGTGCAGTTATATTTCAGTCCTAAAGATTTATTTGGCAGCTCTAAGCTCTAGCTGTCTGTCTCCAATTTATCAATCTAAGGGAAACAGTTGACAATAAGTCTCCCCCTTCCCACCTAGATGAAGACACCAAGCTGACAACAGTAACAGTTGAATCTCCACTTACTGGATTCCCTCAAAGCCCCAACCTTCTGGAGATTCATGACCCTTCCCATATGTCAGATACCATCATTAAGGAAGGGTCTGCCCAAAAGCATGAAGCAAAGACCCAGGACACAGCCAGATCTGCAGTTCAGGAACCTGCTCTCCCCTAGGTTTTCCTCTGCCCCATCTCTCCTGAGACAGCTCAGACACCACTTCCCTCCACTTAGAATCCAAGAGTAAAGCTTGGAGACAAAGCTAATGGTACCATTGTGCTTGCTGTGCATGTGTGCTTGGTGCAGCTGGAGAGTCAGTGACTTTGAGCAAATGAACCATGAGGGTTTCAGACCTCCTACTCCCCCTTGAAAACTCGCTTTCTTTTCTCCAAGGAATCTTATGGGGCCACTCCACACAACGCCATCTCCACTGTGCACCTCTTCTAGGTATCTCCAATACACCATACTTCTATTGTTATCTTTAATTCATTGTTTCCTATCTGGTTAGGTGGTTAGAGTCTGTGCTTGTTCAGTTGGTTAGCTGGTTGGTTTGTTGCTGATTTGCTTGTTTGTTTGGATTGGTAGTTGGTTGGTTAGCTGGTTGCTTGTTTGTTGTGTTGGTTGGTTATTTATTTGTTTGGTTTGTTGGATCCTTGTTTGATTAGCTGCTTGTTTGTTTGATTGGTTGGTTAGCTGGTTGCTTGTTGGTTGTGTTGGCTGGTTGCTTGGTTGGTTGGTTGGTTACTTGGTTTTGTTATTGTTACTGTTGTTTTCCATACACTTCAGAATGTACTCTATATTAAAATTTCTCACCTTGGGAATACATAGACACATCAATAGAAATGTGAAGGTCTAAGAAAAAAATTAGTGACCAGGACTGTGTGATTTGGGAGCCCTGGTGTAGGTTATGAGACTTTCTCCTGAGGTCATTTTTTGCCTCTGATATTGGTGACACATGGCAACATGGGCTTAAGGTGGTAATTCTTAGATTTTGAATACTGAAGAATGTGTCATGATAGTTTGACAGAACTGACACTTGTGGGAAATGGTTTTGTGGTGGTGGTGGTGGTGGTGGTGGTTGTTTTTTAATGAGGATGCAGGGTTTGTAGCCTGAGATTCTATCCTAACATCCACTCTTCTTTGTTGCTACTTATTCTATCATGAGTGTAATGATTTATTTGCTCAGGGGAGTCAACATGTTTGAGAGTCATTTCTTGTTTTCATTATTGGGAAAAGCTATTAAAGAATGCTAAGTATTTTAATCACTGGAAACTCACCATCTGTCACCTGATTGTGCAACCCTTTCTTGACATTTATGAGAAATATGTTCAGACTTCCAATTGTATGAGGTAAGGTGGGAGGTTGAGCCCTCAGATAGGACAGCTATGAGTTAAGTTACTTGCCGCATGAATCACAGGACACAGTAATCTATATTTTTTCCAGGCACTTAAGCAAATTCCCATTGGATCCTCACAGCAGTGCCTCTGCTGCTGTTCACAGAAAATGAAACAGGGAGGGGTTGTAACTGAGTCACAGGGCCAGGTTCATTAAATGATTGTGAAACTCTGAAGCCATCATCTTTACCCTTGCTAATACTATCAATAGTAACTCGAATTACCATGCAATTAGCCTTTATAATCTCACATAATTCCCCCCTTTTCCAGAGGCCAAATTTCTTCTCTGAGAAGCACCGCCATATGCACAATGATGATTAGAGAATTAAAAGCAGATAGAATCCAGGATGTTCTTACACTGACACTTTGCATGTCCGCTTCATGGGGAACCAGAACTTGATCTCTCTGTATCAATCTTGAGTTATTTGTGTGTATGTGGTGGGTGGGTGGGCAGGTGGGCTCATCCACGTGCACAAGTTTGTCCAGAAGTCTACATCGGGCATCTTCCTCAATTGCCCTCCACTTCACTTGTTTGAGACAGGGTCTCTCAATGAACCAGGAACTCATCATTTGAGCTAGGCTGTCTGGTCAGAGAGCCTCGGGGATCCTCCTGACTCCTTGTTAACCCTGCACTGGTATTACAGGGGTATACACCACACCTGTTCTTTCATACGTGTTCTGGGAATCTCTCAGATCTTCATGCTTGTGTACCAAGCCCTCTGCCCACTGAGCAATCTCCTAAGCTTCTGGCTTGGTTTTTAATCAGTTGTCTTGAACTTCATACAAACCAGATTGGGAGTTTAAACTATCTCATTATGAAAACTATGATAAGTGTATTTTTTAGTATAAATACTTCAAAAAGAAGAATTCCTTATTTCACTAGAGCAAATTAAAAAAAAAATACTTATCTGGGTTAACTAGGGTAGGTTATTGATACTCTAAGATTTTTTTCTTTTTATTATTAATATGAATAAGCAAAACCATAGTCTTATAGAAATATAAATTTATGGGTGTCCCTTGCCTTAGACTAGGATTTATATCTTGATAAAACCATCATGAATTGAAAATATTAGTCAACTGCAAGTAATGTAACCACCCAGCCAGCCTCCTTAGAGCCTTGGGCTCAATGCCACCACCAAGCTGAGAAGGGTTTGGTGAATAATAAATATGAAACATCACAGGGCTTTATGACAATCCAGGGAGTATCCAGTAATGTAAAGTTTCTTTATCACTGTTCTTTGGTTACAACCAGAAATTATGGTGCATATTTATGTTTGTGTTTGCACTTGTCTGTGTGTGTGTGTCTCTCTTTCTCTCTCTCTCTCCTCTCTCTCTCTCTGTATGTGTTTTAAGAGTAAGAATTTTAAAAAAGGAATGGTAGAAGGGCTTAGCTCAGATGACCATAAGTTCCCTTCTAAATGATAAATTCTATGTGTGCTATCAGGGTAAGATTTAGACATGCCAAAGGTGAAGAACCAAACAAAACAATAAAGAAAGAAAGAAAAACAAAGACCCTAATAAGTAAGCTGAAACTGGTGGAGAGTTGTAAGGTAATTTATAGTATAATATACATTATGTACAATATATAATATGTATTATATTATGTACATTATATAATATATTATAAGATATATATGGATACTTTATAGTATAAGGTATCCATCCCCTAACAGTGTGCCCTATAAGCCTTTCTAGTAAACTTACAATGACTCCTACTTTCCAAATGAAAANAATCCATGGCTCAAAGACATTAAGTGATTTAGTTGACTTCAACTTAACAATGAGAGGGACAGCCAGTTCTAACCCGACATTTGGCAGTCCATCTTCTGCCCATAGTTCCTGTAGCTCTGGACCTTGAGGCCATGCTCAGATATGGAGGGCAATCTCAGCACCTCCATTGTTTGACTCACAGGTGACTGAAATGCCCTCTGCCAACAGATGTGACACAGTGACAGGAAGCTAAGACAGCCACAGTGTTTCAGGAGCTGTGAGTCTCTAACATGAGCACCACTGAGTCTCTCTCCAGTTAAGTATAGACACAGCCATCCTCTGATATGGAAATAGGAAGTTGCTGACATTCAAGCCACCCTCTGACCTGAAAAGACACAGCTGCTGACAATGAGCCTTGCCAATCAGTGTGTCCCTTAATTTAATGTGAACCACCAAGTATGCTGCAGTAGCGTCAGAAGGGCAGACATGTGCATGTGCTCCAGGGATAGTCCATCACAGGAATAAAGATTATATGCTAATGTACCTCCCTCCTTATTCATTTTAGCATTAAGCATTCAAAGGCTCTGATGCCTTTGCTCTTCTCAATAAGAAAAGCAAAAGAAGGCTGGGAGTGGGGGCGGGGGGGGGAACATTCACATTCCAGTGACCACTGAGGCTCCATGGGCAAACGGCACATTTAGAACTCAGCTTGGGAACTCAAATCTTCCAAGCTGTGGAGTCCATAAACATCCCCATTACTTATCATTGTCACCACAGTGCTTCCCTTTAGTTCACACCTGTCTAACTACATTACATTTTTATGAACTTCCCAGTAGCATCATCTTTTAATTTTATTTGAGGCAAGCATCATATGTCCTCTGTCAGCCACAAATCCACTATGTGGCCGAGGATGACTTTGATCTGCTGATCTACGACTTCTACCTCCCAAGTGCTGGGATTTAGCATGTATTACCATGCTCAGTTCTATGTGGTTCTGGGGATGAAACCCATGGCTTTTCCATGCCAGGCAAGTGCTCTACCAAGTGAGCTCCATCCCCAGCCCCTAGTAACATAATCTTATCATGATCTCTCAAAGTGGTAAGTTATTTGTTAGAGTATTATATTTTTCTCTAACACTGTGTAACATTTGATACTGGGTTCTGACTTTGCTCAAATTAGGTCCATTAACTCACAAGTCCTGGGTTCATTATCCTACCATAATATAGAACTTTCACTCCTTTTCTGTTCATTCAATAAATATTTTCCAACATCTGGTAATGCAAGTACCCCATGCTGTCATCGGGGATATGTCAAGAGAGCAAAGTCCAAGGCTTTTACAAACTAATGGGGAGCCATATAGCAAGCATATGATATAGTTTAAATGTGAAATGGTCCCACAGGTTTATGTGTTGTAATACTTGACTCAGCTGCTGGTACTGTTTTGGGAGATTCTAGAAGGTTCTAGGAGGTGGTGCCTCACTGAGGGAAGTAAGTCACTGGGGTTGGGGAGTGATATTTCACAGCCAGATTTCATTTTCTGTTCTATCTTTGCTACCTGACTATGTGCAACGTGCCCAGCCACCTCATACTGGGCTGCCATGCCTTCCTCTCCATGATAGACTGTAACCCTGACCTTTAAGCCAAAAAGCCCTTTCTGACTTAAGTTTTGTGTCATCTGTTTGATCACAAAAAGATAAATACCCCAGAAAAATTCAGACAATGGCATACCAGGTGCAGAACACTTAAGTCTGCAAGAGATGCCTTAGGGAGTGAGCTCTAATGAAGCAGAGAAACCAGAGTCTGAGGCACTGAGGACCTAGCCAGCACATATCTGTATGAATGAGTCGCACACATTAACAGCTTTGCTCCAAAGTAGGCTTCTGACATTGCTCAGTACTGTTTTAGGAAAACACATGTCATCAAAATTTCCAGGCACCCTAACTTGAGGAAGATTTTTCATTCATCTGTCTCTACATTTGCAAACAGTACCTTTGTCCTAGCAAAGTCAATAAGAAGAAAGAGTTTGGAATTCTACTTTCAGCCTTTAGTGAAGATAGGAGTAGCTGAGAGCAATGTCTCCTACAGGCAGATGAGAATTCCCCACAATCTATCAGCCCAATGTGCTGGAAGGATCTTAGCTTACTTCAAGTCTACATCATATAAAAGGAACCTTAAAACTAGCAAGCATCATCTCAGAATGTGTGCTTTGGGGGAGCTGTTGTTAACAGTGCAGGTGTTTCCTATTCTAAGTCAATCAGTATATTCACCCAAAAGCAAAATATCTTCTAAATCAAAACCTAATGTATCTCTCTGGACAAGATCCACATTCCTACTTCTGAGTACATGGTGATAAAGTATGATGGATTATTTAGCTTCTTGGGAGGTGGTTAAAAAGCTGTTTTCAGAGGAAACCCACTTAATCCTCTTCAGTTTGAGCTGCACAGGCACCTGCTTATACAGCCTCAAAGGAAAATGTTACTAAACTAAAAACAAAGTGTAGTAAAGGTTTTGTGTTTTAAAATGGTCTAATACCTATAGGCAGCATGGTTGCTGGGGGAGGGAGAGGTGATTTCTTCTGTAGTGTAGCCACTAGAAGGTTCTCATGCTCTTGTAAGCAACCCTAGTGAAATTCATCTACTCGTAAAAACAACACAAAAGTAGAAAGGGGGTCAACTGGGAAGAGGAAAGGGATGGGCGGGGGGCATGGAAGAGGGTGATGTGGGTGAATATGATCAAAACATATTATATACATATATGGAGTGAAACTCATTACATATAATTAATGTGTGCTAAATAAAAACTCAAAAATTGGTTCCGTATCTGTATTTTTCTGAATTCAGACATTTGTACACCTATTTTCACTCTTTAATGTCATGGAAAATGCTTTCTTCAAAAAGACTACTTTCATGCAGGTATGGTGGTACATACCTTTGATCCCAGCACTCCAGAGACAGTTGCAGGTAAATTTATATGAGTAGGAGGGTGCTACATAATGACACTCTGTCTCAAAACAAACTGGGGGGGAATCTTTCCTTCAAAAACATCAACACTATCTCTTGAGGGAAAACAGTCATTGGAAACTTTGTACAGTTTACGTTACAATTCCAGGAAAGAGTCATGTGAAAATCTAACATTAATCACTAAAGGAAAGCTTTTTCTTCCTAGAAAATGCCTTTAAGAATTTTAAAGCTTTAGATGGGGTGGAATCAGGTGGAGAGGGTACAGTTGTTAAAACCAGCAGTTTCAGCATCCTCTTATTACCGTGCAAAGATATGCCTATAACAAGGATCTAAATCTACAGGATCCAAAAGACTAACCTAAGTCCCCAAATCAAAAGGACCACAGTCAACTGACTAGAGGGGCTCCCAGGCCCCTCCCAGCAATGGCTTTTTAACAGAGAATTCCATACGCCCCCTGCTGTGAACTAAAGCAAGATGGTTTGGCCATGTAACAAAGGCCAGAGTCTCTGTGAAGTCTACAGCTCCTGGCAATAAGAACATAAGATATAACAGTGAGAGACAGAGGAGGCAGCTGTGGGTAATGTGCTCATTACCCGGGTAAACCCAGCACCCATGTAAAACACTGCAGGTGGTGGTACACCGTTGTAATTTCAGCTAGGGAGGTGGATACAGGAAGGTCTCTAGAGTTCAATGGCCAGTCAGCCTAGCTGAATCCTTCCTTGAGTTCCAGGTTCAGTGAAAGACTTTGTTTCAGAAAGTAAGGAGATCAATTAAGACACC
>LZPO01044499.1:0-10510 GCA_001675575.1 Neotoma lepida | reverse complement strand
ACACACTACCATACACCAAAAAACCAAAAACTACGATGATGAAAGTATGCTTTTGCAAATCTATTGCTGGAATGCAAACATCTACTGGCAAGTTAAACAAAAAGTGTCCTGTACTCTTGTTCTCCTAAGCTTTGGGAGTCTCTACTCTGTTCTCACCATCTCTTGCAAGAACTCTGTATGGCAGATCATTTTGGGGAGATAAACCAATGCTCTGGATAAAAGAGTTAAAATCCACAGCTCACCCTGAATCAGGTCAGTTGATGGCCTTCCCTGCAGGATCCCAACAACACAGAATTTGAGTCATGAGTCTGCTGGATGTGCTAGAGTTGGACCTTTGTAAGGGCAGAGATCTTTACTCTCTCTAGCCAACCATGTGGTTTGACCACTGCTTATCTCAAGACAGAAGATCCTTAGAAAACCCACTTTGTCTACGACAGAGCAAACCTCTGTCACAGATTTGACAATTCCATTATAAGAGCTTGTCCATGTGGTTAATGCCACATGTCAACTTGGCTAAGGAGCCTAAGAGTTTTGTCAAGCATCTGTCTAGATATTGATGTGAAGTCATTTCTGAACATAAATTTTCTGGGGGATAATGCTCTTGTACACTAGTTTAATAAAACTCTGATTGGCCAATAGCCAGGTAGGAAGTATAGGCGGGACAAGCAGACTAGGAGAATTCTGGGAAGAGGAAGGGTGGAGTCAGGAGTCACCAGCCAGACACAGAGGAAGCAAGATGAGAATGCTGCACCAAGAAAAGGTACCAAGGCATGTGGCTAAGCATAGATAAGAATTATGGATTAATTTAAGTGTAAGAGCTAGTCAGTAATAAGCCTGAGCTAATGGCTGAGCAGTTATAATTAATACAAGCTTCTGAGTGATTATTTTATATGCAGCTACAGGACCGCAGGCTGGGCAGGACCAGAGAACACAGACCTCAGGGCTGAACAGGACCAGAGAAAACTTACGACTATATAAATTATACTCATGAGACTTTAAATAAAGGAGGTTACCATCATCCAATCAGCTGTAACTTATCAGGGAAGACTGGGTTTCCTTAGGAAGCAGTAATTCTATCAAAACTACAACAGAAAAATCTTTCCCTTCTCAGTTTCCTGTCTGCTCTACAGACTTCAACTTTCTCACTATACAGTGATGTGAACCAGTTCCTTTCAATCTCTTTCTTTCTCCCTGTCATATATTCATTTGCGCTCTATTCCCATGGGCTCTGCCTCCCTGAATTTGACCGAAGGTGAATCAAAAATATTTTAAAATGATTGCATTGGTATTGAACACATATTGACTTCTTTCTTGTGATCCTTCCTTAAACAATAATTTATAACAACTACACAAAACATAAACATTGTTATAGCTATTGGAAGTGATCCAAACTGAGTTGAAATATACAAGAGTATATAGGTATTATTTATACACATATGGGTATATTTATATACAACCATATAGAAGTGGATAGCTTTATAGAAGGGACTATAGCATCTGTGGATTTAGTATTCAAGGGAGGTTTTGGAACTAATCACTCAAGAAGGGAGAGGAAAAACTGCATAAAACAAAGGCAATGCCCTCAGACAGTGAGGAACAGCCCTTCATGTACACATCACCCCACAGACACTGAGGATCAACCCCTCATGTACACACCACCCCACAGACAATGAGGATCAACTCCTTCATGTACACACCACTCCACAGACACTAAGGATCAACCCCTTTTTGCATACATCACCCCACAGACACTGAGGCTCAACTCCTTCATGCACGTACACACACCCCACAGACACTGAGAAACAACCCCTTCATGTACACACCACCCCACAGACACTGAAGAGCAACCCCTTCATGTACACACCACCCCACAGACATTGAGGAATATCCTGTGTGCATAGTGAATCCCTCATGAGAATAGAGGACTAACTGTTCACATACACAGGTATTCCTCTGAAGCACCTGCATTTGATGCCTTTCCCTGAGGAGGACAAAGTTAGAACTTGGTGTTTTTGCTGCTAACCAGCTGCCTCTAGGGTCTAGATTGATATGAACTCATTCTCACATTGAACACATTGCCTAGTACTTCACCACAGGTCACCACACCACTTTATACTGTGTGGCTCCCTACTAGCATGACATCTCTCTCCCCTCCCCACTTTTTGGGGCCTCATTTCAAAGTAAGAGTTAAGGACATGTAAACATACCTCCTCTCTGATGTGTCTTTCCAATTAAGTTACTGTGGTCCTCAAACCTTCAATCAATAACCACCATGTGCCACAGCATGTATGTCAAGAGCCGGGTGACACTTAGGGCTTTCAGAGAAGAAGCCTTCAGGTTTGTGAGTGAGCTATTCTAGGTGATGCACTCCTCCCAAGTCACAGCACCTCCTGAGTGGCCTTGGAGCCATCTCTTGTTTCATTGGGAGCTTTCAGAAATAGCCACATGCTTCGCAGCAAAAACCCACTNAGTGGTTCTCACCACACCTCTGCTGTTGCTGTCCAAAGCCATGTGTTCAGAAACCAGAATGAGGACTGACAGCCTTGTTGTCAGTCTACAGTGGCTCTCAGGAGAATGTTTTTATAGAACTGTAAAATAAGTGGTTCTAAAGAAATCTTAAGGTAGATTTTGAGTTTTGTGTGGTTGTTCCCAAAGCCTTAACATGCAAGAAAATTTTAGGATATTGGATCAATATTCACAAATTTTATCTGCCATCTTGACCATCTTAAAAATTGGAAGAACCAAGCCAGACAGGACTACATAACAAGATCCAATCTCAAAAAAAGTCATACAATACACCAATCCTAAAAGAATCCTTTATAAAACTAGGTTAGGGGATAAAATATATTTTAAAGCTATTTTCCCTTTTCAGATCCTGTTCCACTGGGAACTCACAAAGCGTAACATGTGGGCATGCCCTGTGTGTAGCCCTTTGCTATAGTAACTCTCGGAACAAGGTTAAATAGGTGGCTCTGGGAAGCATTTGATAACAGAGCTTTTATTTTGAGAAACTTCCTTTAGCTGTCCATAATGCTAGAATACACTTAGAAAGTGTTGGTATACACTGTTCCAGAGAGAATAAGGTTAAAAGTTCCCCCAGTAAGTGACCCCATAACTTCTTTCTAGAAGTCGTCTGGTAAACAGAAAACCTTTCCTGCATCCAAGATAAATCACCTGTGCTTCTCAGCAACACCCTACCTCCCAATTTTTTGCTCTCAGAGATGAAGAGAACAACGTCCTGTGAGGAATCATTGTTCACCTAGAGACCATTATTAGCATATCCATCCACTGACTTTCCCACAGGAGCAAGGGCACCGACCAAGCCTTCTCAGATACTCATTTTCCGTAAGTACTGCCTTTGTTCACAAGACTTGAAATCATCCACTTTTCCCTTCCCTTTTAAAACATTTCTGTCTTTCTTTTTTATTTATTTATCTATCTATCTATCTATCTATCTATCTATCTATCTATCTATCTATCTATCTATCTAGGCAGTTCCAGAATAGAACCCAGACCATTTGAACATGTTGGGCAAGTGACCTATGAACGGAGCTACAACTCAGCACATTTTAACCCTTTGTTTTAAGAGAAGACTTAAGTTGCTGTGATGGTTATTGTGGTTATCAATTGATTGGATCTGGAATCAACTAACAGATGGCACATCTGTAAGGAATTTTCTAGAAGTGGGAAGACCTACCCTAAATGTGGGTGGCGCATTCTGGTGGTGACCACATAAAGGAGGTCTGAGGAGAAAGCTCCGGTTTTTGCCTCATTGCTTTTGTGTCTCTTTGGCAAGTTTATCTACCCTGTTGCTGCTACTGTTGCCACTGCTGCTGTATTCCTTTGCTGGTATCAGAACTCAGATTCTTCCAACTTCTATCATGGACTGAAGACTAGCAGCTCCCCAGGAATCCTCCAGATCTTCAACACTAGATTGGGACTGCTGAAACATCCAGCTGAGTAGCTACCAGTTTCTCAGCCTCTTGAGGGTAAAGATAGCTCTTATTGGGTTACCTAGTGTGTATCATGTAAGCCAATCTAATAAATCCACTTTTAATATGTATTAATCCTCTCAATATTCCTCCTCTTGAGAACTCAGACTAATATAGGTGTCCAGGCTAGCCTTGCACTCATTCTGTAGCTCAAGCTGTTTTTGAATATTCAATTCTCCTGCCTCAGCCTCTCCAGATAGCTGAGACTGCAAGCCTATGAAATACTAAAATAAACATATAGTTTATTTAGTGATTTAAAAATATGCAGGGTATTATTAACTGTGGTCACTATAAATTGTTACAGATCACAAAAGACATTTCTTTAGACTTTAGCAAACTAAAGCTTTGCAGCATTCGACATCTTCCTTTTCCATATCCACCCCATTACTCCTTTACTAACTTTGCTTCTCAGATCAACCTCTTTATATTCCACATACAAGGACAGTTATAGAGCACTTTCTTTTCTGAGTTAGACATATATGTTAGATATGCCCTCTGGAAACAGGATATGACAGTACCTTGGTGCTAGCAGAAGACAGTGTGATCCTGCTGTGTAAGCTGGGTCCAAAAGTCAGAAAATGAAGCAAAATCACACAGATTAAAAATCAGTCTTGAAACTCCTTTACAAAGTCTGTGTGGTGGAGAAGTGCACGCTGTCTCTAAAGATGCTCAAAAGAGAAGCTTGCCAAACAGATCTGGGACAGATGGCTTATACCATATCAAGCAGTTGGCATTCTTCTCAGAGACCATGCTGCATGCAAAACGCACGTCTTTAAACAGACTCTTATCCGCCACACCAAGATGTTTACACCACAAGGTCTCTCAGGGACAGAAACTAAAAGAAAGCCAAGTTTACTCCTTTCGCCTCCTGCCCTCTCCTGTATGTTCACAGAGGACACCAGCATGAACTGTGGTCTTAACATTGACTTTGTTCTCACCTGCCTTCTTTTCAATTTTAGTTTTGACTTAAAAAAAACCATCTATGAAAAATCTGTGTAGGAAAGATCCAATACTCTGGAGCTTTGTTCCTAGTTTCTGAAAGACTAGACAAATGATGGGGAGAAAAGAACTAGTACTGAGGAGATGGCTGCTGTCAGGTTGGGAAGGATCCCGATGTTGCTAAAGAATATGGACTCTAAGTAAACAGCAGAGAGACCAAGACAGTCTTTTTTTTTTGTCTTTTTGTATTAATTTTTTAAAATTTATTTTATATACCAACCACAGTTTCCCCTCCCTCCTCTCCTCCNGCTCCCTCCCCTGACCTCCTTTCTACACCCCCTCCTCACATCCACTCCTCAGAAGGGATAAGGCCTCCCATGGGAATCAACAAAGCATGGCATAATGAGTTGAGGCAGGACCAAGCTTCTCCCGCTGCACCAACGGTGAGCAAGGCATCCCACCATAGGGAATGGGTTCCAAAGAGCCAGCTCGTGTACCAAGGACAGATCCTGGTCACGCTGCTAGGGGCCCTACAAATAGACCAAGCTACACAACTGTCATCCACATGCAGGGAGCTTATTTTGGTCCCATGCAGGCTCCCTGGCTATCAGTCTAGAGTCTATGAGCTCCCCCAAACTCAGGTCATTTGTCTCTGTGGATTTCCCCTTCATGAACTTGACTCCCCTTGCTCATAGAATCCCTCCTCCCTCTCTTCAGCTGGACTCCCAGAGCTCAGCCCAGTGCTTGGCTGTGGATCTCTGCATCTGCTTCTTCCAGTTGCTGGATGAAGACTCTATGACAACAATTAGGGCAGTCACCAGTCTGTCTACAGGAGAAGGCCAGTTCAGGAACCCTCTCCACTACTGCTAGGCGTCCTAGCTGGGGTCATCCTTGTGGATTCCCAGGAGTTTCCCTGGCACCAGGTTTCTCCCTAACCCCACAATGGTCCCCTCTATCCAGATATCTTTTTCGTTGCTCTCCCTCTCCATCCCTCCCTCAACTCGACCATNCCGATCCCT
Organism: Neotoma lepida; assembly: GCA_001675575.1. Taxonomy (NCBI): domain Eukaryota; kingdom Metazoa; phylum Chordata; class Mammalia; order Rodentia; family Cricetidae; genus Neotoma; species Neotoma lepida. The sequence continues at coordinate 4,560 of LZPO01044499.1, read as the reverse complement.
CATGCTCCCATCCCCCATTCTCNCCCTCTCCCCCACCTCTGCCCTCAGTTTACCAGGAAATCTCATCTATTTCCCCTTCCCAAGAAAATCCATGCATCCCTCTCAGGGATCTCCTCTTTACCTAGTTTCCAAGACAATCTTGGAGGAGAATGGCATGTTAGGTCATAGCGCTGAGAGGTAGATGGAACAGAAAGAGACAGGCAACTCTCAAGACAGCTCCTAGGTCTTATTTTGTCTACNCTTGGCATGTTCAGTAGATTGTTTTGTCTTTACTTCTCTGTGCTAGTGTTATTCCTTGCAGAAGTATCACCTTGCTTGTAACCCACCACACACACACACACACATCCTGTCTGTCCCACTCCAGGAAATCTGCTCTGCTTGACTTGAATTATTTGCCCCACTTAAGGTTGGTTCATTTCCATTCTCCAAGTGATGATCAGCAAACAGTTCAGTACACACAGGCAAGGACATTTTTACCACCTGCCGTCAGTCAGACAGACATGGCCTCTACTCTTGAGAGACACAGAATGTGGGAAAGGTGGCTAATTGAGATNATAATGGACAGNGCTGCCACCTATCTGCTTTTATGTGGATCCAATTCTCAGCAGTGCTGTTACCAGTAATAAAGGATTATTCATTCTTCCAACAATACAGTCCAGAACCAAATACATACCACATTCCTTTCCAGGTTCTCTGGGATACAGCAGTAAGCATAGAAGAGAAAACTCCTTGATGACATTCTATTGGGGAAAAGAGATTTTCAGGAAGCCAGATAATCAGCAGTAAATGCAATAAGTAAATTTTGCATCATGTTAGAAAATAGTTAAGTATTATAAAGCTGGAGATAAAATAGATAGCAATTAAACTTGATGACCAACCTGATCACCACCATTCAGTAATAATGTAAATTAAGATAACACTAAGACAAGTCTTCATACACACAATGTTGGTTAAAAGTTTTTTTAAATGGTTTATAAAAGAAAATATTGGCTAAGATTTAGAGAAAACTTCCTAAATTCTGGGGAAGTGTAAAATGAATCAGCCTTTTTAGAAAGTTGTTCCTTACAAGAGATGACTTGAGATTGAAAGAGTGGATGCATTTTAAGGAAAGAGCCAGTAGGGTTATGAGGGGTTAAGTAAGTACAAGAGTCTAGGACAAGCTAAAATTTGGGGTCTGAAAAACTGTAACTATGGGCTTAGGGTTACTATATGGAAAGTCTAGGAAGCAAACATTGGCGATCAGTTTAGTTCTGCACATATAATATTTGAAAGAACCAAAAGAAAATGTGGTATGGACAGTCAGCTGTGAGGACTTGTGTGAGAAGTCTATGCTAAGGCATAAATGTTGGGATAAACACCAGACAGGTGACATCTGAAGCCATAAAACCATACAAGCTAGCAGTCCATGACACGCTCTGAGGTACTGAACTATTCAGAAGTAGAAAAATGAGAACATTTCTGGCAACAGATGTCCTGTGAGGCAAAGAAACACCCAAGTTGAGCGTGGCAATGGGAAGAGTCTTTACAAGGAAGGAGACGTGAGTGGACTGAATCAAACATGCTGAGGGGCAAGCAAGGCGAGGCTGAGAATTGGACCCTGGATTTGAAAAGAAGATGGCTAGTCGGCTCAGTTAAGCTACTTTCATAGAAATGCCCAGAGGACATTCAAGAAAAAGAAATGAGTTTCAAGCACCGTGTAGATCATGGTGAGTCGCTGGGCTAAGCTCAACATTACATGGTAGTTTAAAAGAGATGGGAGGTTAAGGGAGGGTTTGTGCCAGTGAATAACATCAAAACACATTTGCAATGATTCATTTAAATGCCCATAGAGAGATGACATATGATATTGGCATAAGCGAGGGGCAGTGAACTCTGCAGCATAAAAAAATCAGGTAGGTGGATGGCACTGAGAATATGAACATTCTAGTCTAATTCTTTATACTTTTATTGAAAAAGAAAGCAAAATCATTGGCTAAGGTAATACATGCTGGAGATTATGACAGAAAAGGTATGGAGTATTGGCAAGAATTAAGGAACCTGGGATTGGAGAGGTGACTCAGTAGCTAAGAGTGAGTACTCTTCTTGCAGAGAATCCAAGTTTGATTATCAGCACCCATCTCAGGCCCCTGCTCATAACCATCTATAACTCCAGCTCCAAGGGATCTAACACCCTCTTCTGGCCTCTGAGGGCACTTGCTCTCACATGAACATACTCACATACAGACACGCTCATATGTACATGACTTAAAAATAATAAAAATAAATCTTTTTAAAAAAGAATTAGGGATACTGAATGGACCATGGTTGTGAGGCCAGGTATCATGGCAGTATCAAGAGCCCATACAAACTCCATGATCATTGGATTTAAAGTGAGACACTAAAGGAAGTGATAGTTACCAGAGTAGAGTGACAATTGCATCACACAACAAAGCAATGACCTAAACATTATTTGGGTTGAGGCAATGGAATTAAATCTTCACATGTTTTCTTTTAAGACATGGTGCAAGTCTGTGTTCATGAAGTCAAACAGCTCCAGGAGAAAAATGGCTTAAAATAATCTCAGAATTGAAGGATGCCAGAGATATCAAATAGTAAAATGTCAATTAAATAGTAGAAAGTTACTACATAAATGATGAGGTGCCAAATGGGACCATTAACTAAATCTGGACCAGGAGATATAGTTGCTAAGTATAAGCTAAGAGGCCTCATTGAGGCCAAATCTGGATACATAGGCACAGTGACAATGCCTAATCAGAGGTGGCCATGGATGAATCCAACACGACAAACCACAATGGCCTCATGTCAGAACACAGTAGTCTCATGTCAGAACACAGCAGTAAGGGTGATGTACGGACTATGTAAGCTATGCCTGTAATAGCATGGAAATGTGTTTCTTAGTATCAAAGAAAAATAGTTGGGTCTAGCATAGTAAGACAGATAAAGAGGAATGTAGACCAGAAAACAAGGCATTGCTAGAACTATTACCATACAATTATTTATACTCTGTCTCTAAGGAAGACATTTCTTTTAAACCTTATAACATAGTATTTATTCTATGATGTTGCACAATAAATTTTTCTGGAAATCAAAAGCATTCCAGAGTAGCCTATCTGCCATGAAAATTGATAAGCCTTTAACCCATCAGATCCATGTACACAGTATCCTTTGACAACACCAAGTAGATCCAGTTTCCTCTACTTGACTCTGGCCACAAAACAAGTCTATTCTACTTTTCTGAAGGTATTTTTCTAATCTGCTCCAAGTTCATTTGGCAATGCCATATGGGTATAAATACAAAAGTAAATGATTTGATGGTATTTCCTGTGCCTATATATATGTTCATCCATGTATAATGAGAAAGAAATTAGACTGGAAAATATCTATTGTTTTCATGAAGAGATTGATTGGAGGACATAAAACAGGTGATTATGGAAAAAATTAAAAACAGGTCTGTGAATAGGCATGAAGAGAAGTCTCTGAGATGAATACAACCATCAAATAGTCTCATCGTCATCCTTCCATTTCAGAGTTTTCACTGGTGATTAGCTCCATTCATCAGCTGTGGGCTCATTCCCATGCGGGCCTGAAAATTTGTCTTGTTTTACAGGTCCCAGAGCTACAGCCTGTGGTTGATATTGGCTATGAGAGGAATAGAGTGAGGGAAGATGATGGATGGGTGGATGGATGGATGAATGGATGGATGGGTGGATGGGTAGATGGGTGGATGGATGGGTGGATGGATGGATGGATGGATGGATGGATGGATGGATGGATGGATGGATAGATGGATGGATGGATGGGTGGGTGGATGGATAAATGGGTAGGTGAATGGGTAGGTTGATAGAAGGGTGGATAGGTAGATGAGTAGATGTTTAGAAGAGAATGGATGGGTGGGTGGGTAGTGGATTGGTGGGTGAATTGGTTAAATGGCTGAGTGGGTGATTGTATTGGGACAGATGGTCACTTTTACCTTTAGAGGGAAAAATATGTTCAAATCATCTTTCCTAAGGAGATGCCACAGATTCATGCCTTGAGCAAAGGACATATCAAGGTTTGGGTCATTGTTCGGCAGGTCAGGTCTTCCCTCCTACTCCTGCTGAAGGTTCTTTATTTATAAGTACACCTCATAATCGTAAAATGCATAATAAAAAAGCCCCCAAACCACAAGGCAGGCTGCGAGAATGTAATGAAAACCCAATACTAAATAAGTTACTCATAAATAAAATTCAATGAAGTTTCTCTTGGTACACAGGGAATACACATTAGGAGTCATAGGAACAATCTGACTATAAAAAAATAGACCCAATGACTTTAATTCTCCCAATCATAATCTTGCTGGCTCTTTGCCTGATTTATGTCACTATTTATTGCAAACCAGCATGCCTAGTCCAGCTTAAATCTGCAGATTCTAGTGTGTGTGCAGAGACTGTCCTCCTGGGACATGAGCATTAACTATTCATAGGAGGAAATGGAATCATCAGCCTTCGGAGCTATAATTCCCTTTATCCCTATTATACACATACTCCAATGGGGCAATTATTCTAATCACAATGGTCAATA
>LZPO01044498.1:204842-217881 GCA_001675575.1 Neotoma lepida | reverse complement strand
GGCACTATCAAAAAAAGGAAAAGCCAAGAACTCCAACGTTGCTATTCAGCATAATTTTGCTTAGAAAATAGCATTATTTCTGCTTGATTTGATTTTGTATGGCTAAGTTTGGAGGAAACATTATTTATTATATACACAGCTAAGCTTATGTAATTATCCACAAATTTTCCATTGCAGCACACTGCCAATCACCTAATGCTAGTTGCATCAATCTGAAAAAGAGAGGGGGCAATTAGCCACGTAATAGTTAATTCAATTTATAAAATTAAATGTATATTAAGAATATGCCTGGTAAATACTATATCATCTGCACATGCTCAAACAGGGAGCCTGGTTAATATTTTATAGCTTATCTGATAAAGTTAACAAAAGAATTTAGTCAGACTGAAGACATACACTGAATATTTCATCACCTTCTTAATTGCAAAACACAGACGACGCTTCTTTTTTTTCTCCTTTGGGAGAAATAAATGTTAAAAGTTATTACAGATGGAATCAGTTTGGCAATTAGGTTGAAATCCAACTGAACCCAGGCAGAAATTGATGGCTCCAAACATCACAACTTTGCAGCCAACTCCATNGCTTCACAGATGAAGCGGGATTGTTGACAGGAGGGCTGCGTAACTCAGCTAGCAGAGGTTAGATGAACACAGAAGAAAATCTGGCTTTGTGCCTTTTTCTCCCCAATAGTTAATTCACAGCCATCAAGAGCTGTCATTCATAGACACAAGAGACAATATGATATACCTAAGGCTTTTCATCGTGACTTCTGATTTAAAGGTCTTCAGCTTGTGCTGTGGACCTTAACCTTGAAGCCAAGTGCAAATTAGCTTTAAATCAATGAAGCTGATTAAAGCCCCATTGTGGAGGAGCCCTTAATAGAAGAAGGGAGGGGAAGGAAGCACTTGAACACAGGGAAAGACCGGCCTCTCTTGACTTGGAACATATGTAATGCTTTTCTGCTCTCCTCTGCCCTGACAAAACCATGAATGGCTTTAAAGCTATTTACTCGCTGAGAGAATGGAACCAAATTTTCCAATTCAGTGGAAGAGGCCAAGTGCGAGTCAGAGGGCTTCCTCACAAGCACTAGAATATAAAAAGTTAGTTTTCAAAAAAGCAAAGAGGGGACCANCATAATCTCCCCATGAGACAAGAGGATCGAGCTTTTAATCATATGAGAAAAATTATATTTTAAAGATACTTTGAGTTTCTGTTTGTTTGGCATCGTATCATAAGATTATTATTTCTCAAAAGCGGAAGACTGTTGCAACTACTAACTACATTTTAAAAGGATTTTTTTCTTCTTCAAAAATAAATAAACATACAAAGATAACCCTAGAAAGTTTTTTTGCTTTGAAAATGGTCATAGTAAAGCCCAGACATAGGCAGAGCTGTCTGTTCATCACCTAGACTCCACCAACCACATTTTAGAGCTACAGAGAACTCTGTGCCAATTATCTCCAAGTCTTCCTCATTTCTCTAGGGCTAACAGAGTCTACACAAATTCAACCTTTACCAAAGAAAAAGTAATAGTAATTCATTTTGTAACATCAGAAATATTAAAACTGCATGGCTGGAATGAGTAGTTTAGAGAAAGGCTCATTTTATATCCTCAGTGATTGTTTAATGATGCTTTCAATCTGTCTCCTCCCTCGAAACATCGCCTCACAATAGAAAATGACAGGTACCCGCCCATCCAAAGCATGGAAAAGTCCTTGTCCTTCGGTTTTAGACATGAGTTCAAAATTGTGGAAAAGAAAAGAAAATTTCTTTCTCCCATTTCAGTTTCTATAGGGACTTAATAGACTGCGACGGTATCGTGTCTACTCTCAGTCACTTCTATATGGCCAAATGATTAACATCGCGTCCATAGTCCCCAAAGGCAGAGAACAATCAATTTTTAAAAAAAAGCATGTAAACTAGAAACAGAGCACCCATTTTCTTCCTCACAGTATTAACTACTTCACACAGTGCTGGGACAAAATCCCCGACAAAAGCCACGTTAGGAAAGACAGTTTATTGAGGCTCACNGTTCAAGGTTACAGTTCAACATGGTGGGAAGTCAGGGCAGCAAGAGTGTGAGACAGCAGTCGCGTCCCACGCACAGTCAGAAGGCAGAGAATGGTGAGTGCTTGTGCTTGCCTTGCTCTCTGCTTCTTTGGTCCAGGATTCTAGGCGATAGGGTGGTGCCATCCACAGTTAGGGCAGGTCTTGTCTCCTCAGTTAACCTAATCTAGAAAATCCCTCACAAACTTGCTAAGAGGTCCATTTCCACTGTGTTATATAAATCCCACCAAGGTCNCAAGATTAGCCTGCCCCACCTACCTTCNTTCCTTCCTTCCTTCCTTCCTTTCTTCCTTCCTTCCTTCTTTCCACCCTTGATTCACGATCCTAATTAGTCTTAACTAATTAGTCTTAACCCGAGTCAGATATCGAGGGTGAAAGCTGAAATATCAGTGAAGCCCAGCAGCCAGCTACCAGAAACATCTTACCTCTACCAATGCTCAGACCAAATCGGGGAGATNCTGTCTCTACAAATCCTCAGACTGAATGGGGTGAGATCCTCTCTCTACCCGCCTTATAATCCTGTCTCTACCTCCCTAGTGATGGGATTAAAAGTGTGTGCCACCACCACCTGGCTCTGTTTCTCTTTTAGACTGGTTCAGTCTAAAAGATTGTAGCCCAGGGTGGCCTTGAACTCCTGTTCTTCCTGCTTCCTCCTCCCAAGTGCTGGGATTAAATGTGTGCCACCACTGCCTGGCCTCTATGGTTAACTAGTGGTTAGCTCTGCCCTCTGATCTCCAGGCAAGCTTNATTTGTCAGAACACACACAAAATACCATACAACACTTCCTTCCTTCCTTGTTTTCTGAAACAGCATCTCATATAGAACACGGTGGCCTCAAAAGCACTTTGTAGCTGAGGATGACCTCGAATTCTGATCCTTCAGCCTCTACCTCAAAGGCTGCGATTATAGATGTGTCCCATCAAGTCCCATTTTATGTGGTACTGGGGATCAAACCCTGGGCTTCATGAGTGATAGACAAGNACTCTACCAACTGAGCTACACTCCCTGCTTATGAAGGTAAAAGAGCTGTCTCCCTATGTATATCTTTAGGTCCCTAGTTTAGTCATCATAAGCCTACAGCAAAAGACAAATGAAGGGCTAACAGGAATCTGAACTGGCAGTGGAGAGGAAGTGANAATGTTCCNGGTTGTAGAAAGCAAGGAAAAGAATGAAGTACAAAAAGACAATGCTGAACATGGGGAGATGAGGCAAGAGGAGAGGCAGAATGAACAGAGATCTGAAGCCGGAAGGGTTTCTCTGGTCCCACCCAGCCCNGCTGTCCCACAGCCACTTATAAAATAATCACTCAGAGGCTTAATATTATTTACAAACTGTGTGGTCTATGGCAGGCCTCTTGCTAGCTAGCTCTTACATCTTAAATTAACCCATTTCTATTAATCTATGTTTGCCACATGTTCCGTGGCTTANCAGTCTGCTGGCATGTTGTTCCTTGGGCAGCANGCTGGNGTCTGTCTCCAGACTTCNCCTTTTCTTTCCTGTATTTCTCCTTGGATTTCCCTCCTGCCTCTAAGCTGCCTTGCCATAGGCCAAAGCAGCTTATTTATTAACCAATGGGAACAACACATATTCACAGCATTCAGAAAGACATCCCCCAGCACAGATCAAGTGGAATGTTCCCACATGACTGTAAATGGACATGCTCAGAGCCATGGATACCAAATTCTGTTGGCCAGATGAGTCACAGAGAAGTGAANGATTGTNGAGACTAGACAGCCAGAGTCCACAGCGGGATAATCATCATCATTTCTTAAACCACAGTGCTCTCTGTTATCAGCAAGATGTTGCAAAAGCAAGCAAATTACTTGCCTGATTCTGCCATCTCNGGAAGAGTGGCCATCCAAATGCAGTCTGGTATTATGGATGGTGGTGGAGATGAACCCGATGGTGTGATAATGGTGAGGGTGACTATGACTGTCTCTGCTTAGCATACCCTTTAGCTGGGACTGTTTGCCTCAGTGAGGCTCAAGAAGCTTTCAAGTCTCATTATCTCTAGCCTAAGTTTTCATTAGACATCATTTCAAGGAACCCTGAAAAGCATGTTCAAGGGCTGGAGAGATGACTCAGTTGACGAGTTGTTTTTGTGAAAGCCTGGGAATCTCCAGCACCGATCTTAAAGGCTGGATGTAGAAGTATTTGTCTGTAATCCCAGTGCTGGAACTCTGGAGACAGGAGGATCCTTGGGTTGCCTGGCTGGCCAGACTAGCCAATTGGTGAGCAGCAGGGTCACTGAGAGACTCTACCTCAAAAAACAAGGTGGAGAGCAATGGAGGAAGANACCCGGTGTTCATCTCTGGCCTCCACCGGTGCACTTGCACTCACACACACAAGTACACACAGGCACTCACACGCACAGAGTGTGCTTCAGGCTATTGATAAAATAAAAAGCCAAATTTGGTGCCTGCAATTAACTTTATCTGACCATGGGAAAATCACAGGTAATACTGTGGCACTCTTNTCTCATTTGTCAACACAACTCATTTGGACATACCTCACCTATGACTAAGACTAACCTCATAGGTAACTAAAAGCAATGTGCCGAATAGTATAATTCAAGATTCCCTTATCTCTGGTTATCTCTGCTGCCCAGATAGAAAACTATCTAAGCTTCTATCATTAAGGNCTGTTACTTTGAACATCTCAGCAGCCGTATCTATTTTATAAAATGCAAATGCTTCCAGATTTTATCAAGAAGTTTAGCTCTCCTTACATCCTAAAAATAGCTGTGGCACTGTTATCTGATGCTTTTCACCTTTCTGAGGAGGTATCCCTGGCTACCTGGAATGATTAGTCATCTAGAAGAAATCAGGGTGATACCANACAGAGGAAAATGCATTTTAAAGACCAACCTGTTTTAAGGTTTTGTGTCAGGCCAAGTGTGTCTGTGCCTGAGCTTTATAGATCAGGTGCTAGAACACACAAAACTGCACGTCCACAAACAAACTCAGGGGCGCGAGAGATGGCTAAGTAGGTAAAGTGTCCATCTGTAATATGGGCATGAGGACCCAAGTTCGTATCTCATATAAATCTAGACATGATAGCTCACATCTGTAATTTCANCTCTCCTACAATGAAGCAGGAGAATTTCTGGACGTTCACAGGTCAGCTAAGCTGGCATGTGCATCAGTGAACAAGAGATGCTGCCTCAGACAAGGTAGAAGTTGAGGACTAACAACCTAAGTTGTCCTCTGGCCTCCCCACGCACGTTGTGGCAGGATAGCACCCACACTCACACACAAACACACAAGTATAGAACTCTCTCTTTTCTCTCTCTCTCTCTCTCTCTCTCTCTCTCTCTCTCTCTCTCTCTCTCATACAAAGAAAGAAAAAAAAGATGGACTCAAACAACACATTTTCTGTAATTCTGTGAAAATCGCCTGTAGTGATGTCCACCCACCAGCTCTGTATGGCTGTCTCCCACTCATATTCAAATCAGGGCAATGAATGGTTCCCACTACTACCACCATTTTAGTCTCAGTGGCAGCCACAGACTAGTGGGACAAAGGTCTGTGGCAGAGTGACCAGGACACGTTTCCCACCCCGTCATCAGCAGGTGGCCCCCCAAACTCACACTGCTTCTCCGTAGTCGGTGTCCTCGCTCCTCATCGGGCACACACAAAGTGAGAGCATCTCTTCAAGGAACTACTGTCCTTCCTTCCAAACCAAGATGCCGACAAGCTTTCAGAACTCTTTCTTACATCCCTCCGTGAGTCAGAGGCAGCAAAGAGAAACTTGCCTGAAATTTGATCCTGGAAGAGAAATAGCTTTCCACAGACCTGGGTGAAGTTCCACACTCCATAAGAAGGCAGTTGCTTAGGCATCAAAGCCTCAGATGGGTCACTTGTCACCCTGTCACTTCAGACAGACCATCCAAGGCTCAGCCCAGGGACAGAGCAGACCNAGAACATCAGGTGCCCTTNCCTGACACATCTGCATCCTAGGAACAGGAAACAGAACNTGTTCTCTCTAGAATACACATGTAGCTCAGTGGTAAAACACTCACCTAGCACACTCAAAGCCCTAGGTTTGAGTCCTAGCACTGGAAAAAAAAAAAAGAGACATGCTGTTCCTGATTTTCTTTGGCATCTTAAAAACCTCAGTGTGGAGGGCTAGGAAGATGGCTCAGTCAATAAAGCAGTTGCTATGCAAGCATGAGGACCTGAGTTTGGATCACCAGCACCCATATAAAAAAGCTGGCTGTGGTGGCAGACACCTATAATCCCAGAACTGGATGGTTCCCAGGGCTTCTTGGTCAAGCCGAGTCCCTAAATCCATGAGCTGAAGTTTCAGAAAGAGACTCCATCTCAGAACATAAAGTAGAGGGTGAGGGGCATGGATCAGTGATAGTGCTTGCCTGGTACTCACAGGGCTCTAGGTTCAATCTCCAATACCACTTCTCCCCAAAAATTAAATAAATAAATAATAAATGAATACATAGATAGATAGATAGATAGATAGATAGATAGATAGATAGATAGATAGATAGATGGAGTATGATTGAGAAAGATACCTGGTATTGCCCTCTGGCCTCCACATAGACATGTACATGCATGTACATGCAATACACACACACACACAGACACACACACACACTCACACATGCACTCACATATAAACACTTATATACACAAAAATCTGTGTCATCACCAAGTGGTTTTTGAGAATATGTGTGCTTGTGTGTATCTGTATATAAGTACAAAGGATCGAGGTAAAAACAGTCCCAGCAGCAGTAGGTACAGCACTACTGAGTCGTCTTCATCCCACCAGCATTGCACAGTGAAGCTGTGTTCTTAGGCACCACTGACACCAGAGGTTAAGTATCGCCGAGAGGAGCCAGACAAGCACGGTCGGGACCATTTCAAGCATCTTTAAGCTTGTGACAAATAAAGTAAATGTTCTTGGGATCCGAAGTGAGTTTATTTCTCTTCTGGTTGTATTACCCACATTTGCATACTACCACTCTCCCAACCACATATGTGACTCTAAAGCCACCATTGTCTTAGTTAAATTTCTATTCCTGTAATAAAACACCGTGACAAAAAGGAACTTGAGGAGGAATGGGTTTATTTTGGCTTACAGCTCTCCATCACTGAGGACAGTCAGGGCATGACTTCAAGGTGAGAACCTGGAGGGAGGAACTAAAGCATCAGCCATGGAGGGTTGCTGCTTCCTGGCTTGCTTCCCACGGCTTGTTCAGCCTGCTTTCTTATACAACTCAGGACTATCTGCCTAGGGTGGCATCGCTTCAGTGGACTGGGGCTTCCCACACCAATCATTAATAATAATTTTTTNAAATGCCCCTACAGACTTGCCTATAAGCCAATAATATGGAGACATTTTCTCAATCTAGAGTCCCTCTTTCTAAATGACTCTAGCTTGTGTCAAGCTGACATAAAACTAACATGGACACTCATTGTTTGTTATTAACTCAACCTAGGACTNAGGTTTCCACATGTTTCAAGTGTAGTTTAATTGATGCCACAATGCATTTGAATTCCAGATCTTACAACACCTTTCCATTGTTCTTCTGGATCTTTCCATCCCCATCATGTCTACTGGGAAGAGTCCAAGTAGTTGAGTCAGCATCTAGCTTTTAACTTTGAAAAGTCTTATGAAATAGAGTGAATTTCATCCAGACATCAATGACAAGTCACCTACATTTTCTCCACAGAGTCAGTCATGGTTACAAGTGACAAAGGCTGCTGTCTAAGAAGTTGACTTTTTGAGAGTGACAATAGGCTGTAGGAAGATGGCTGCACCAGCTTTGTCTCATATTCTATCAGATAGGAAAGTACTCAGTGAACTTGGCCACCACTATGTGATTGGAAAGCATTTTGCTCAGGATTTTTGTAACCTTGAAATCTACACACTGAATCTACTATCCTGAATGACTCTCTCAAATGCCCAGTAGGATAGTTTATTAATAGTACAAATGTACTGTCAGTCTGCTTATAAGATTACATGTAGCTTCTACTACAACCTAACTTATGTTGTGCTTTTAAAGGGTTGTGAATAAGAAAGATGAAACATTACATTGGAAAATCTTCCATCATAGGTGTGACTTAAGAACTTTGGACACCAGAATTAAAATGNAAATCTTGTATTGCATNGAAGTTGCTATGNGACAGGAAAAAAAAGAGCATTTAACAGCAAAATGTCCAATCTTCCTATAAAGGATAGTCACAGTTTATTACTTGATTAGCTGAGCAAAAGATGTATCATGTACATTTGATTTTGTGTAGGTTTCCATTCCCACTTGATAGAAACTGTTTGATCCCTCTATATAGTTTCCAAACATTTAAAAGAAATTTTAAAAAGGTATAAAGATGAAGGTTGTATTGGTCAACTTTTTTATCTTTGTGGCAAATGGTATACCTGAGGAAAACAGTCTTAAAAAGAAATGTCTATTTTGGCCAGCAGTCAGATGATTCCATCCACCACAGCAGGAAAGTTGTGGCAGAGCACAGAAATTCACATAACTGGGAGAGGGAGAAGAGCATGGGGGGTGGGGAAAGAAAGCAAGAGGAAGAAATGCCCAGGCTAGCCTGTGTCTTCCTTCTTCACTTTTATTCTGGCTACCCTATTGAGTCTTACACCACATTCAGAAAGAGCCCCNTGGCCTAGCTGATCTACCTGGNAACAGCCTCATAGACACACCTAGAAGTCCACTTTACTCATATCCTATGTGCTTCCCAGGCCATCAAGTTGACACGATTGGTCGTCACAAAACTACCTCTTGTCAATTTGATCTCCAGGCACATTGCTGTCAGTCATATTCGACCCCTGGGCTCTGAACGNNTCATGTCTGTCTCATAATACAAAATGTGCTCAGTCCATCTCTCTGAATCCCTATGGTCTTTATAGTTCTAATATTGTTTCAAAGTACAACTTCAAAGTCTGCTCTGAGACTCAAGGCCTATTTACCTGTGAGCCCTTATTAAAGAAATCAGAAAATAATTTACCTACTTCCAAGGTACAGTGGAGTAAAGAGCANATACCCATNCTGAAACAGAAAAATAAGAACACAAAGCAAGGATGAGACCAAGTGAGATCAAAGCCCAACAAGGAAAGCATTAAATCCTGTAGTTCCATGTTCATCACGCAGGACAATTGCCACCATGATGTGAGCCCTAACCATCTTCAGAATCCCTGTTCCTATGACTTTGCTAGCTTTAGCCTATATGACTTCTCTCTTAAACTGGCTCTTCTTGCTGTCATGGATTTCCGCAGCAGATGCCCCACATTCCTGCATCCTTCACTTCCTAGCGTTTCCATTATATCTTTAGCTTCATCTTACAGCTAAGTTTACCCCCAGGAATCTGATACTGCCACACACCACTTGACCTCCAAGACTTTCCACTGAAATCTGGGTGGAAACTTTTGTCATCCCGAAACTCTTGCGTTCTGCATAACTGTAAAATCAGAATTATGTGGGTGATACCAAAGTCTGGCATCAGCAGCCAGCCCCACCCATTTATCTATGGCATCAGACGCTGTGAGTGCCTGGATAGCTGAACCTGGGGAAATCATTTTCTAATCAATCCTGTTTAAGCAGGGTACCTAACAGCTCTCTATCAAAGCATAGTTTTTAACTCTTTACATCCTTGAGCCTGTGATGGGTGGGATCCAGCCAATTCCTGACATGTTGTCAAGACATCTTTCCTATTGTGACAGTGCAAAGTCCACAAGTTTCAGCAAGGTGAAGACCTACCTATATTTCATTTTGTTTTCATAGCCTTCTATTCTGGTTTTCATTCCCAATTCTCATTGTGAATGTGGCTAGAATCAGCCAGCATTAGCCATGGCACAGCCCTTACTGCTGTGCTATCTTGAAGGCTCCTAATCTCAAATTCAGTCTCACTCAAAAAGTCTCAAGCACGAAAAAAATGAAGAGAAGTATTTTGCCATAATGTAATACAAATGGCTTCTAGTCTAGTTCCCAATATTATAAATTGCAGATCCTTCATTTCCTGATCAAACCTTCTAAGCACAGTTAGTACCATCCACATTCCTTTCAGCATTCTTATCTTTTGAGATCCCACCAATTTTTTTTCACTTTTTAAAAAATTTTCCACTTAAAACATTCTAAGGTTTTTCTATCCTACTTCTCCTGACTTTCCCAAATTCCTCCCACAAGCCCAAACCAAAGAATTACGGTCTTGGATCTGCCTCAACTGAGTGTGCCAAGCTCCTGAGACTCTCCATGGGAGACCTTGTCTTGGAGGAGGTGGGAATGGGGGGTGGGTTGAGGGGGATGGCTGTAGGGGTGGGAGGAGGGAGGAGAGGGGGATCTGTAGTTGATATGTAAAATGAGTGGAAAAAATCTTTTAATAAAAAAAAAAGAAGTCACATGTTCAGGTAGTCACAGCAACCTTACTTCTCTGGAATCAATTTTCTACATTTCCCCGCCTCCTCATCTGTGACAAACACCTCAGAGAAGTAATCTAAGGGAAGAAAGATTTGGTTTTGGCTCCTGGTTTCAGAGGTTTCTCCCATCGCGGCAGGATGGCNTGATAGGACACAGTAGCTCACTCCATGCTATCCTTGAAGCCTAGGGAGAGAAAAGAGTGGGAACAGAAGAAGGGGGAGANGGAGAGAATGGTTACAGAGAAGTTCTGTTCCCTCTGGACCCTGGCCTAGAGAGTGACATCACCACCACACACAGAGCCAGTCTTCTCCCTTAGTTGTCACCCAGGAGTGCACATTNCTAATCTCAATGCAACCAAGTTGACAACATTAACCATTATTAATGTCTATAACATTACACAAAAACACAGCATTATATGATTGCAAACAAAATGAGTTACATCCATTCTATAGGATGTAGGAAAATCTCAAAAACTCAAATTGCATTACAATTACTTACTTGTGATCTAGAGAACTATTGTCTGATTTCCTGAGACCCTCCCTCAGACAACTCAAAACAGCACAAGGACTGTACACTACAGAGTGAAAAATAGCTTAAAGTAATTACCTTTCCCATAGAGTCTGAGAGGGTAGGCCCATTTGAATCAACTGTATTATTTTTAATTATGGAATGTGTAGGATTTGGTAAGAGCCTAAATTACAATCTGTTACAACCCTGTTACAATCTGAAAATTACAGCCAAAAAAAATTATACTCATGTATAAGACAATACATAAGAATATCAATCATGGAAAAAAACTAATACTAGAGAAATTTCTATATTTAGAAAATATGTGCCCAATAAATTTTAAAGCTGAGAAAAATACAATATGGTGTTTTCCCCCTTAGGAATGAATAAATGACCTATATACAAAGCACCCACAAGATTCCTCTATTCTCTCAAACATTCTTGGGACTTGAACACAAGTCAATCAAAGAATTGTTACGTTGACAGTATGAAAAATGTGAACAAACTAACCCTCTGTTAGCAGGAAATTCCACCCCACAAAAGACTAATAAAAAAAGNAAAAAAATGTTTAGAGGAAAGATGAGGGATGGTGGGAAGCCCGAGTAAGTTTAATAAGTGTCAGNATTGCTGAGAAACCTAAAAGGGTGATAATATGAATCACAAGACANGTGCAACAGGGCAGCTATTTGAAATTTGTTTTTCACACATTTGGTGCAAAAACAACAGCTCTAACAAGATAAGTCGNTCCACCCACACGTTAGTCTCCAGTCAAGCTGCACTTTNAGAATCCAAGTGTCAATGTCTCACATGCCAGGANGAAGAGGGTCTTTCCTGCAGTCTCTTACGGCCNGCATTTTACATCCACTGTAGTCAGGTACGGGAGGGTGCATGAGGTACACGGCTNGTACTGAGTTCCAGCACTCTCCTCGTTACACTGAAGCAGAATTAACATACGGGCNCNTTCACACTCACATGCANATTCACACATACGCATGACTGTGCCTTGGTAAGACGAAGGCTGACTCANTCTCACCCAGACGTAAGGCTTCCTCTCCAGCCTTGCTTTATCCCTTGAAACTATTGCAGGGGACTCCTCAGCATGCCTGAGCTCACCTCATATGCCATNATAAGAGGCACAGCAAACTGTCATTGGCAGACACTGTCTTCGCTNTTGTGAGTTTAAACCTGAACCTAATATTGTCTTTGCCATCTGTTGTTGTGTCTTAATCTTACTTTTAACTGTTCAGTTACTTACTTTAAATCATCAAATATGCACATAGAAGTACATTAAGCAAATTATGCACATCCCAAAATGCAGTGGAATCTGGGCTTTCCATTGGTTTAGTTCAACTCATATAGAATATATTCTATATGAGTGTCTGGCTTATGTCTTTCTGGTCAACCCATATTCTATTGCATATCTTGGAACTTGTCTATTTATATTACCACAGATGATTCCTATGCATGAGTATGTCATTTCATTGTTGATGGGGATTCAGACTTGGGTACACAGACATTTTAACATCCATTATAATGCTGTCTGGAAGTCTTAGATCTAGTCTGTTACTTTGCAGCAGGAATTGCTGGGGATACATACAGCTGAGTGGAATCATTAGGTCATAGATATCTAAATTTACCTTTCCTCAAAATTGACCATTGTTTTCCTAAGTTTCCATCTCACAAGCAATGCATGCAGAGTCCTTGCAGCTGTGTCTTCCCAGCACCACTCAGGAGACCATTTTTTGGTTTGGTTTTGTGTTGCTTTGGTGCAGGATGTGGAGGGATGGAGAACTGGCTTGACTTCTTTCTCTTTAAGCAGAATAGTTTGAAGAGAAGCCTTTCTTGGGCTCTCTGAATCTCTTAGAATTCACAACCATTGACCCATCCTGCATCCTGGCAATGTGCACATTGAAAAGACTCTTAACTTAAAACTGACAGAGATCCTAAACTNCAAGAGTTTACNACAAACNCAAAAATANNCCAAAAGGTCTAGAGACAAAAAGGTAAATATATCAATATCCAGAGGCCAAATTCACCAAGATCCAATAGATCTATAAAGCAAGAAGAAGACAGCTCAAT
>LZPO01044498.1:179068-193219 GCA_001675575.1 Neotoma lepida | reverse complement strand
TGGTCACCACCACACCTAGTCCCCATACTATTGGTTTTATATGTCTAGCAATGGCCCCAATTTACAACGGTTTGACTTGAGGGATTTTACTTTACAATGATGCAAAAGTGAAGAGGATTTCATAGGAAACATAGTTAGAGCTTTGATCTTGTCTTTTTCCCAGGCTAGTGACACATGCTCAAATCCTTTTTCTTGACGGTGCCACAGTGACAGTGAGTCACAACTCCAGGCAAGCCTCATGACTGGGAGAGCGGACTATAAAGTCTCTGTTTGGCTAAGCTATTGGGTAGGGATGGTATCAAATGTATTGTTGTGGAATATTAGTTAAAGATGTGCTACATTCTTTTATATTGTGTGATATTTGCTTAATGATGTAAATATGTATTGCATTCTTTTATGTTGCATTTGTTTAAATCTGTAAAAGCTGTGTTACTGTGCCTGTCCAAAATATCTGATTGGTCTAATAAAGAGCTGAGCAGTCAATAGCTAGGCAGGAGAGGGATAGGTGGGGCTGGCAGGCAGAGAGAATAAATAGGAGACAAAGAGAAGAGAGAAGAGCAAGAAAAGGAGAAAGGACACCAGGGGCCAGCCACCCAGCTACACAGCCACCCAGCCACACAGCCACCCAGCCACCCAGCTACACAGCAAGTCAGGGAGTAAGAAGTAAAGAAAGGTGTATAGAATAGAGAAAGATAAAAACCCAGAGGCGAAAGGTAGATGGAATAATTTAAGAAAAGCTGGCTAGAAATAAGCCAAGCTAAGGCCAGGCATTCATAAGAAAGAATAGGTCTCAACGTGATTATTTGGGAACTGGGTAGTGGGTCCCCCAAAGAGCAAAATGTTTTTTTAAAAAAGAGAGAAAACATATTTTTTTTTTACTTACAATATTTTCAATTTACAATGGCTTATTGGGATNTGAGTGCCCTGTAATTTCTGTGTGACTGTATTCTAAGCACTATGAAGTCAGAGTGAAGATGTCTTTCCCTTTGAAAATACTGGATTTAAAACAGAGCACAGGATGCCCTGAGATCAAACACCAACACACCAGAAGGAGATAAGAGTATCTGATTACAGCCAAGGGCTGGGGAAGGGGGATGAGNTGTCATTTCAGGNTAATCAAGGTCTCCAAGGGTCTCTNGCCTTCTGTCCTGAAGGCTTATTACAGATGTTTGGTGTGGAGGGTGTCCTGGTAATGAATCAGAAGCAGCTTGGAAAGGGTTTTAGAGGAAAAGGGAGCATGCAGAGGAGTCCAGGGTGTAGAGTGGGTGACAAAATGGACATCATGGCTAAGACAGCCAAGGGGGACATCTCAGGGCTGTGGAGCTCAAGATGTCTAAGATAGTTAAACCAANGTTTTCCATTATTATAACACCGTTTTACAGGGGCCCATTCATTTGCCTCCCAGGTCCAAATAATGTTTCGCAAACATTTACCCTAGAACATTTTTCTTGCTTTGCATTCCTAAACAAAGCCAGCAATCTTTAAAAGCCTACACTAGAAAGCTATTTCAGTTTAAGAATAAAACGCCTTGGTCTCACTCAGTCCTGTGCACCTATGGCTCAATCAGCAGCTCCTGTTTTATCTTACTCCCCGCTCCTGAAGTAGAAGAAAGTCCTANGATTCCAAGTCTCTCAAAGTTCTAAAAATTACCCACTTGTCCAATCCTTTTAAGCTAACGATTCTCCAAGGGTAGTCGGGAGCAGACCATCAGTTATGGTGTAAACATGAAATGTCCCTAATGTGTCCTTATGTNGAGGTTACTCTCCTGGCTAGTGGGGTGCTAATTTATGGATAGACTCGTTCCTTTATGGAGTCATAAAACACTGGCAGTAATGGGAGGAAGAAGAAATTAGAAGAAGGGGCCTAGTTGGAAGAAGTAAATCACTCACAGGGGTGAGTGGTATTTCCTAAAGATATGTTTTGTCCTACCCAACCCCATCTCTTCTCAGCCAGGAGGATGAGCAGCCTCTTCCTTCTCATATTCCTGTCACCATAATTTGTCTTTTCTGGGCCCAAAGCAATGGATCCACGCAACTTTGGGTTGAAATATCTAAAACCATGAGCCAAAATACGCATTTCCTCCTTTTAATTTGTGATGGTTAGTTTTAATTTTCAATTTGGCTTTAGGGTCGCCTCGAAAGGTGGGGCATACTTCCAGGGTGTGTCTGTGGGTGTGTTTCAAAAGGATACACTCATCTTAAACATGAGTGACACCAATCCATGAGCTGGGGGCTGGGAGCCTAAAGGGGGCCAAAGGAGAAAGGCAGCTGAACCGTAGGCTTCCTCCTCTCTGTTTCCTATCATGAACTATGATTTCCACCACATCCTCCTCACCCTGACTGACTGACACCTCTGGAACAGACAGCCAATGTAAGTCCTTCTCCCTTCAAATGGTTCCATTCAGCGTTCCTGAGGGCACAACAGCAAACACTGTGACCCAAACACCAGCTAACCTGTGAGAAACAGCTCTTGGGTTCCACCCTAGACCTAATGAATGCTTCATGTTTAGGGTGAAGCTCAATAGTTCTGCTGTACAAGACTGAGCTGCCCATTAGACTTGAACATCTCTCCGCCTCATACTTGCCAAGCCAGGAAATACACAGGCTCATGCTGGCCATTGTCAGAAAAGACATCTGCACTTGTCTGTGTAAATATGACAAGAAAAACAAATGGTTTTGAACCATCTTTTTGAAAATGGCTTACATCAGCTGGGCATGGTAGCACACACCTGTGATCCTAGTCCTCAGAAAACCAGGACAGGAAGATACCAGTTCCAGGCTGGATTGGGCTGCATACCCTATCTCAAAGAAAAAAAAAGGCGTATTTCCCATGTTGAGTAAATTTTCCTCCAAAATAGGATAACTTTGTTCGAGTATGTACTTCCAAACTTGTCAACACTGTGGGACAGATCTTAATGTTTTACAAACCTAAGCAAACGGATAAGAGAGAGAAGTGGGGGAGGGGAGCTTCCTTGGGAGAGGGTACAAATGCTCAGGGGTTCTGATTCATCACACGGGGACCCGGACCACTTCTCACTTTCAATGCCTATAAATTAAAGGCTTTTCAAGAAAAAAAAATTAAGCCGAGGAGAAAATTAGCTCAGTTTCTTTATCAGACATACTAAGATATTTGTATGCATTCATATCAAAAATCTCTCACAATGCACCCCTTACTGCAGTCTCTAGAAACTTCTCTACCTCCGCATGTCCCATCCCAAATATTCATTGTCCATATAAAAAAGACTTGCCCATCGCTAACACCAATTAGCCTACACCAAAGTTTACAACAAGAAGTTTTTTTTCTATTTCAGCAGCGGTCATTTAAAAAGAAAATGAAAATACTGTGGAACTCCCTCCAAAATTAGCCTACGCTGTGATATAAATTGGTTTTCTTTGTTACCGAAAATTGACTCGCAGTTCACTAGTTAGTTCACTAGTTAGAAAATAGTCGCTGAAAAGCCGGGGCCTCCTAGCTCCTGGGTCCTGCCCGCCATTCACCGAGTAAACAAACGCGTCAGATTTAAAGCTTTCCCATAATTGTCATGCTAACTTTGGAGCGCAACCTCTCCATTTGCATTTGAAGGAGTTAAATATTAGGCAGGAAAGAAAGTGCTCTTTTTGAAAGCCTGAGAAAATGTCCCTGCTTGGGGCTGCTCTGCCATCTGGGCCCGGGCTGTGCACCGCTCCCGCCCCCTAGACCCTTGGCAGAGGCGCAGGGTCCTGCTGGAAAGGAATGCGGGCATGGGCGCTGCTTCCTTGCTGGGGACGTGGGAGCGACAACCAGGCGTCCCTGGTGACAGACAGCGCATCCCTGGGTCTCAAGGCACATTCCAAAGGCCAGTTACTTTGCAGGCTGTGGAGCCCCAACCATGGTGCACCTGAGTTTTGCAGGCTGTGGGGTGAAGGGTGTCCTGTGGGCNCATGTGTACACAAGCTCGCATGTATATGCATGCAAGTATATGTGTGCTGTGTGAGCATATGGGTATTCGTGTGTGAATGGTGTGTGCATGAGAGTACGTGAGCATGCATGTACGAGTGTGAGCTTATGTGCAGGCATAAGTGTGTGTCATGTGCAATTATGTGCATGTGTGAACATGCCTGTGCATGTATGTGTGATAGCTTGCTTGCATACATGTGGGATGTATGAATATGTATGCATGTGTGTGTGTGCATACACAAGTGCTATAAAAGAGAAGTGCATCTTTTGTAATCACTCTGGCCCACTTATCATATGAGTATCATGATGGAGTCCCCATCCAGTCAACTCTAATATAAGCAAATGTAATCATATTAAATTTGGGGTCAATAGCAAAAACATCGAGCCAAGGGGCTTAGTTACAAATAGGGAAAAAACCCCAAACTCCCACTAGAAAACCTGCATGCCCTCGACCTTTTCATGTGACCTGACCTCTGTAGAGGGTCCCAGGGAAACAATTCCGGGAGATGTGTGGGGCTCATCCAGCCCGAGAGGGGGGTCTGTTAGATCCCAGAAGGCATCCATGGTGCTCACTTATTGCAACCTCTTTTCTCATGGAATTCCAGGGTGCTTTGATTGGAAACGTACTTTCCTGTTAGCATTCCCCTCTAGTCCTGGGAGACATTCCAGAGGACAACGGTATTTCTATTTTCCTTTTCCTCCTGGATTTGACAAAGGTTTCTCATGCATCACTGGACTGTATTACAAAGTTCAGAGATTTTTTTCCTTTGCTCAAAGAAGATCATTGAGGCTGCAAGTAACCCTGGTAGCTGCTAGGAGATGGAATTCTTTAGACCAAACCACATGTTACACAGAAGGAAGAAAACACACAGAGAGAGAAGCAAAGAGGAATGCATAGGAGCACCGGAGTCCACCACAGTGCCAAAAAATGGCACAATAGTGACCCCAGAGGTGTGTACCCACACAAAAACTAAAGTTGCTTGTCTTGCTCAAAAATAACCTGTACGTGGAAGTTTCTAAAGTGCATCTGTTGTCATTTCTTCACTTCTCGAGTCTTTATTAAATGGCTACAAGCTGTGCTTGCTTGTTTGTCAACAGTTGGCACTGGGCCGGGAACAGCTAAAGCCAGGCTTTAGTTCTGGTTTCCCTGGTAGAGCAGCTAAGTTCCAGCACAGATGCTTTGGAGACAGAGTGCTGCCATCTGTAAAGTGGGTATGTGGTGCCCATCTCAGAAATGATTGAACAAGTACATGACAAACACTCCCTAAGCCATTGGTACTGCTGTTCATATTATCAGCTTAAACATGTGAAAGGACATTCAGATACGTTTATTTGTTGTCAGGTTCTATTCTAGTTACTAGACTCAAGTAGTTGAAAAATTAACATGAGTGTGGGGAGCAGAGGAAATCCTGAATGAATGTGTCCTGTTGACATGAGCACAGTGGCTACGTCAAGACCCCAACGCCTCAGACCCATAGGAGCAGCAAAGCCTTCCCCATATGAAGCTCAGAGGGATGACAAAGCCTTCCTTCTGATCCAAGTGTGAATGTTTAGAAATGACTGATCAGCGCGTGCAAAAACTAGCAACCAGAAATTCCTCCTCCCTGATGACTGCAACATGAGCCAGCTCCCTTACAGATTCCTCCTATTAGGACTAGCTGCACCCTCCTCCGTTGCTGTACATAATAAACCCCCTGACGTCTGTGGTTGTTGGGTAGTAGTAAGCGCCCTCCACCAGAGTGAGCACAACCCACCTGATACCAGCTTTTCTATGTGTGTGTCTGTCCTTCATTCTCAAGTCACTCCTCTCATGTTTCTAGGACAAACCACCAGGATGTGGTACATGGAGACATTCTCATAGAATTGATATTGTAGTCATAAGATAGGCAAGGACAGCAATAAACAAGAAAACTCTTAAACGTAATCACTGTGGAACAATGTCTTCCATACAGAGAAGAAAGCAAGGAGTTGGGGAAGGAGGGTGATTGGAGCATGCAGAGCAGGAGAAAACAGCCCTTGGTGAAGGAAGGACAGGATACCTCCCTGAGGATGTGACATGGACAGAAGCCAGCTAGGTAAGAACACAAGCAGGACAAGGTCTTTGGAGGGCAGAAGTTCCAAAGTCTTTCAGAGCAATGAGAGGTCATGTGAAGCTTTCAAGAAAGATGAGGAGCTGACTTACGACTTCAGAGGGGCGTGCCAGCTCTGCAGAGGAAGCTAGACGATGCAAGATGAGAAGTGGGTAGTGGTGGTCCGCCAGCCTGGAGGCACTGTGAAATCACATGGAAAGCCCTTCCAGGGACAAACCCCACCTGCATGCGTGGAGCAGAGCTGAGGCATTGTTTTTGTGGTGAGGGGAGCGTTGAGGGGTTAGGTTTGTGTGTTTTACCCCCAGGGAATTCCTACATACACTCGTGGCTGAAACTACTAATTTAGGAACTATCCCAGTGACCCAAGAGAGAGATTTGAAAGCTTTCAGTAGTGGTGGAAATGAAGATACTCAGAGATCATGGTGTACATCTTGGAGATGGAAGCAGATCAGCAACGGTCAGTGAGGACAGGAAGTGGAAGCAGGAAGGATCCCTAGCTTGGGGCAACAGTGCAGAAAGTGATCCCGCTTGGCAAATCAGGAAAATGAAAGCAAAGCAGCTGGACAATGGNAAGCACAGATACAAAGACTGAAATTGGGTATCCTGGCCACATTCCATGAGGTGCTTGTTAGACACAGATTAATATAATAAAACCCTGATGATGAAGTGGGGGGACCCAGCAGGCAGTTGATTAGAGAGCAGCACAGAATTCTCAGTTCTGTCTACATCAGAGCTGTCCAGAAGAACATTCTGCAATGATGAACAAGCTGTCTGTGGTGTCCAGGTGGAGGCCACCAACTTGAAATGGGGTTAGCATAGCATTTGTGAGGAACTGAGTCTTAATTTAACTAAAAGTCGAGTAACTCTTCAGCAGGACAAGTTTGACATGTGTAGCTGATTTCTTAGAACCCTCCCTGCTTTCCCAGGTCACAGGTCACATTGTTACTCTTCTCATCGCTGTGAGCAAACACCTGGCTAGGAGCAACTTCAGGAGGGAGGGTTTATCTGGACTCACAGTTCCAGAGGACACAGTCCATCATGGCAGGACGTCCTGGCAGCAGGCGCTTGCAGAGGCTGACCAAACTCCATCTGCCATCAAGGAGCAATGCTCAGCCTCCTTTCAGAACCCCACGTTTAGAGTGGGCCTTCCCACCCCAACCCCATCTAGAACACACCAAGAAGTTTGTTTGCTAGGTGATTCTAGATCTGGTGAAGCCGACAATCCAGATGAACCATCACAACCAGCATCCTTCTCAGCCTAGATTATTACAAATGGCCAGCTGTCTGGCCATATTTCCCCATGACCTCCTACTTTATATTCTCAATGCAGCAGCCCAAACAATCTCCACAACTTAAGTAATGGCAGGGATTCCTTCTGTTTATAGCCCTCTAAAGGCTCCCTATCTCAATACAGTAAAAGCCAAAGCCACTTCAATGGTCCACAAAAAACCCTACATCACTGGACCCCTCTTTTGCTTCCCTGAGTTCATTTCCTACCTCAGCACTCACTATTTTCCGTACTGTCGCATAACTAACTTGACTGTCTTGCGTCTTGTTTATTCTTTTCCTACTAGAAAACCAACTCCACTAGGGAGGAGAGTCTATTTGTTCATTCATTCATTCATTCATTCATTCATTCATTCACTCACTATTGTACTAGTACTTAGAACCTAATAATTTGACATATCCTTCCAAATAATTAAATCAGTCTATAGAAAATTTATCCTCACCTAGATTATTTAAAAAGGATTTATAGCCAGGCGGTGGTGGTGTACACCTTGAATCCTCGCACTCAGAAAGCAGAGGCAGGCAGAGCTCTATGAGTTTAAGCCCAGTTTGGTCTACAAAGTAAGTTCCAGGATAGCCAAAGCTGTTACACAGAGAAACCCAGTCTCGAAAATCCACAAAAAAAAGAAAGAAAGAAAAAAGAAAGAAAGATGCTCATCCAAGCTTATCTCTTCTAAAAGTATAGATGACCCACTGGATTTTGAGAACTAAGTATATATTTTTGAAATGAATATAAACTGTCTTACTACTGTAGTGATTTATGTTTATTCCTTCTTAAAATTTTAATATTTTGGGTATATCAGGTTAAGTTCAATATGCTATTAATATTAATTTCATCCATTTATTCTACTGACTTAATGTGGAATTCAAACAGTAGGAGATTTAAAATCACATATGTGGCTCATATTATATTTTGGTTGGACACACTGATTTGGAACATGAGAGGAAACAAAGCCAATGGGGTTCTGACTACTAGAGAAAACACAAGACAAAGGGGGAAAGGACTGAGGAGAGAAGGAGCTGCTTCATGGCAGAGACAGTTAACCACATCACAGGAGTCAAATGGAGATTGGGAACTGACCAAAGGATCTGACAAATGAGGGTTTGTGTCACCTTCTACAGAAGTGTTTGGGTGAAACTGTAGATGGAAGCCCATGACGTAAGGATGGGTGGTGAGGACAGAGGGCTAGGACATAGCTCAGCCGGTGGGTAGCATTTACCTAGTTTACCAAAGGCTCCATCATCAGTCCTCAAACAACAATACAACAAACCAAGCTTTAAAAAAGGAGAAGAAAGCAAGCAAAGAAAGAGAGACTCAATACAGACAATTCTATCAAGAGTTTTGCTAGAGAAAAANAAAAAAAAAACAGAAAACAAAAACAAATTACTTCCTTCCCAAACCTCTGGGTCTCACTCCCTTGTACTTCCTGATGATGAGTGTGAGAAAGGTAGGACGTAAGAAAGTGCCCAGGCTGGAGTCCTCTACTCCTTCTCTACTATGTCTGGATTAGTCCATCTCTCTTCTGAGCTCTGGCTGATGCCAGGACACTGCTAAGTCAAAGTTTCCTTAGCAACAAATACCTATATATAGAACACCTGGACACTTCTACCTGGGTATCCTGAAAGTTACCTCAACTCAACACACTCAAAAACATACTAACTAACCAAGGTGTTCCTTTATCTGCTATGTGGGCTGCTCAGCAACCTACTCAGGCAAGCCAGGAACCCTTTGATCCCCTAGACCCCAAAGTCAGTTGTCTTTAGATAAACTGTATATTCAGACCAAATCTGAACACATGCATTTTGCACTAATGTGTTAGTATGTATTTTTATAAATACAGTCTGCAATCCCGTGTGCAGTCTGACTTTGGATTGTCACCACCCTGCCCTCTGGCTTTCCTCTTTGCTGTTGTTTTGTGGACAGTCAGTGTTTCTCTCCTGTGTATCACTTCTAAGCTCATCCTTCTGAATCTCAAAACACAAAACTGAAGGGTTGCTGCTCATCTGAAGAAGCTATGTAAACCACTCTCCCAACTCTCTCACCCTGGGCATAATGTTCAGATAGTTCTCCAAACATAGCACGTCCTCCACATTTGGCTCTCACCTACCATCCTTCCCTTCCTCCAGGCTCACACAACCCAGGCTGTCTCTTTTATGTGGAGTTCCTACTCCATTTTCAAGGCATCTTGTTAATGTTGTTTATTATTACGTTGTTTATTATATATTTGTTATAAAGCATTTGTTACAATGCTTCATAATTATTTACTCCTTTATACATCAGCCTTTGCACTGAACTGTAATTATTAAATGTCGCAAGCTGCTTAAGGGCAGCAACCATACATCTGCTCATTGTTGCGTCTACAGTATCAAGCATAGTACTCAGTAGGTGCTCAATAGAGGTACTGACCTTGAAATGCCTCAGTAGTATACTCAGATGAAATGAGGTAACCATGCTAACGCAATGAATGAGCTAATCTTCATTGCCTTCCCCCATTGACAAGTGTCCCCTTAGACACAGGAAGCAGGTGATTTGTGATCTCAGAGACCCTGGTTTACTCGGAAGGGAGTAGCCTTCGGGTTTCTTCATTCCCCCCAGGAGAGTGAATCGTATCACACAACTGGGGAGTCAGTTGGCTTTTTCAAGGGTGTGTTCTGCTGAGCTGTTCCAGTCCTGGGTGTCTCTCCTGTCGCTCTGAGACTGCTGCTTTTCTTCAGAATTGAACATGCCACAAAGAATCTCTGTAACAGCATGCTATGTATTGTCATGTTAGCTACAGTTAGAGTACAAGGGGCCACNGAACTCGATTGTACTTTGCCTCACAGCCATAGGGAAAAGGATGGGGCTTCATCAAGAAACTTATATATCCAAATGGAAACTCACTAATGCAATCGGAAGTTATCGAACATAATGCAAATCAGAAACCCCACACTGCTAGACTCTCAGTAGGAAGAGGTAGACAGACGTTTGACTGTAGAAGCTTCTAGCAGGGACACGCTTCCTACCTGAGTGAAATTGCTCAGCGGATGTTCTTGCTCACTTCACACAGCCACTGATCTGTTTTGTTTTGTTTTCACTCGAGTATTTTCTTTGAAAATCACTTTTCAATATAAAAGATAAATAAAAGGGACCAGTGGTCAGGGAGGAGTGAAATCAAAGACACCCAAAATGGACAGCACACTTCCAAACTGTCAAGAAAGCTTCAAAAAAGACTGCCGTAAATCTGGTCCATAGACCCAAACACTGTCACCTCATGCAGCGTGGAAAGTGACAGACTTGCTGCTTATGTCCTCAAACTAATAAGCAGGAAATTGTACAGCGAGTGAAAGAGTCAGCACTCAATTTCCATCCAAAACAATGAATAAAAAAGATAAATCTAAGTGCTTGCAATTTTCTGCCTTTACCCAGCAGTAATGCATGACAGTCATCACACCAAATTCAAAGAAAATGTTAAATGGAATTTTCCTCCTCATAATAAATCAAACTTCGGCCCGACTTCAAAGGAAGAATTAAATAGTCCTTTTCCTTTCGCCAGAAAATTCTGTTTGTCTAGAACTAAAGAAGGAAGGATAAGCATATTGACATGTAATCCAAAATTATATTCAGTCTGTCATCTCATATATTTGTATAGAAATGTTCATCTCTAATCTATACATTAGATACAGATACGTAGACAAATAGATGTTCATAGATATATCAATATAATATGTTGTATATATTGGAAATACATTATATAATTATTATATGAAGTATAATCAACATATTAATAGCTGTTATAAATGATATTATGATAATTTCATTAATGATAGAAATTGTTACTTTTCTTTGAGATCGATTGTCATGTACCCCAGGTTGGCTTTGAACTTGCTGTGCAGCCACAGATGGCCTCAGATTGTGAACTTCCTGCCTCCATCTCTCAAGTGCTAGGATTACCGGCATGCCCTTCCACTCCTAGTGTATGCAGTGTTGGGACTAGAACCTAGTGCTTCATGAGTGCTAGGCGAATACTCCACAAACTGAGCCAAATATCCACTCCAATTTTAATTGATATTTTTATTAATATTCTTACATACTGTAAATATTATATGCTATACATACCATATTATACATAGATACAAATATGGATATATTAGTGGGTAAATGGTGCTTTCTAACATAGGAAACAATTAAAAAACAGAAGTTTGCTTAAATGGCTTCTTCAGTAGCTTACTCCATTGAGGTATAAAACTCTGACCCAAGAATTCCCAGTGTGTGTTAACACCAAGTGAGCGTTTGTGGCTTTGGGGTTGTTTTAAAGATTTAATTATTTGTGTTTTGTGTATGGATGTTTTGCTTGCATGTTTATCTGTATATCACTTGTGTGCCTGGTGCCTCAGGAAGCCAGAAGAGGGTGTCAAACTCCCTGGAACTGGAGTTATAGACAGCTGTTAGCAGCCTGGTGTGGGTGCTGAGAATTAAACCCAGGGCCTCTGGAAGAACAACCAGTGCTTTTAACCCATGAGCCATCTCTCCAGCCCCCAGTGAGTAAACATTTGTAATGGGTTCCTGTGCACTCACTTTGACCACTTGGAGATTTTCCTTATCTTGTCTTTTTGATCAATGTGTTCTATCGTTCTTCTTTCCAGTCTCGGGGTCTGCTTTGTGCAGGGGGGTGAGTGGGAGGGGCAGGTGCTGCATATGCACCAAGACACCACAGCTCCCACCCCAGCATCTAAATGCTGCAGTTTAGTAACAATAAAATCAGACACAGTGAATTATAATTTGGAAAAAACACCCTATCCCAAACACTATCTATGCAACTTTACATGGTGGACTAGAGATTGGAGGATATGTAGAGAGAGAGACAGAGGAACTACCTGGGAAGAGGAACAGGTGGTGCTAATTCAAACTTGAGTTATCTAGGGAAAGGACTCATCTTGGTCTGCAGTTTGTGGACAAAGCTAAAGGATAAACAAACACTGTGGGAAGTATCTTTGTCTATGCGGAGTCAAGACAGAAACCCAGTTTCCTGCCCTGAGAAGAGTCCCTTCATCTCAGCAGGTGGGAAGCAATCAGGACTCTATATACTGGCAAGGTCTCCAACGGCGTCCTGACAGCGCAGACTCGCCTTCACCATGAGTTACTGCTGTTTTAGTCACCTCAGTATGTTCTGTCCTGGTTTGCCCCTGCCTCCCTTTACCTGTGCACTCAAGGACAGACTTTCCCAGAGCTCNGTGGCCCACTTAAGGGACAGGGACCTTTATATCCAGGGGGCCTTTCACATGCCAAATCATTCAAATGACATTATGCTTAAATATCCTTATTTGGGGGAGAGTAAAGGGTTATAATGAATTATCTCCTCTCTTAAAAATAATAACATCTTTTTGTACAAGTTTGAGTGTTAGGTATCAAACAAGATCAGTTAGTTCTAAACGTGTTTTACCCAGAGTAACATCCTTAAACCCTGAAGCCACTCCCTGGTGATGCTTTGCCTCTTTTCAAGTTGCTAGAGATTCAGGGGACAGGCTTTGTGGGAGTGAGGCTTCGGTTTGATCCTTGTCCTATGAGTTTCCAAAGAACAAAACCTTGGTGTTTTATTTCAACTCTATATGCACATGTTTCCTCATCTGGAAAAGATGGGTAGAAGTCAGAACAACAGCCCTTTGGGCTTATCAGGAATATTAAATGAGAAATATGCATGATATACTTAATACAGCATCAAGGCACATAAGTAGTGTATGTTAGTTATTAAATGACATTATTGGTAGTAATGATTACAATTGCTAAGTAACAGGTCTTGCTTAGTGCTTAATATTATTGCTAAAATATGTAGCAATCTTTACTACTTTATCATGAAAATGGATATATTTTATATAACTGTTCTAAACGAAAAGATCAATAACTAGCCAGCATCCACCTGTGGGTGGCAAACAGCTACACGACATCATGTACTGATCTCCCATCACTTCTGTGTCTGCTCCACTGTAAATGGCTTTCTGGACTGTGGCACGTCTATACCCAAGGTCCTCCTGGATCCCCAGGATTTTTAATCACTGTGATTCGTATTAGGCACAAGCCTCTGAGACAGAGAAAATATCAGTGCTTTCCTTCTGAAAGCTTTGGATTGTATTTTTCTACTCCTAAAGAAAGGTGGGCCCAAGTATCGCAGAACATGGAACACTGCAAAGGGACTGTAGATATGCATTTCCTAGGAGAAGGCAGGCAGGCAGGAGAATGAGAAAATAGAACATGTAGAATGATGGGTTCTTGACAGGGCCTGTCCTGGGAGATAGTGCTAGGAGATAAGAGAAAGGGTAGAAATCATAACTTGAAGTCGGGGGACGGGGGAGACAATGTTACTGGACAGTAGACACCTGAGTTAGGTAGATTCTCCCAGCTAACAGACNATGACAGAAAGGTGGGTAGTCATAGGAACTCTTTACACACTGAAGTAATTTATAATCCCTAAAAGAGTAAGGATATGTGTAAGATTCGAATTTGAGGTCNTTGTCTTGCACGTCCTCTGACTCACCTGTGAATTGTTGCCTCCTTCACTGAGTATGGAAGCCATTTCACATTCAACTATTTTAATCATCCCTGTCAATCACTCGTAGATAGTTCCTAACCAGTGACTAATACGTTTTGCTTCTATTAAAGATGGTGAGATTGATGACTGAGTCACAGTGCTGGGACATCCTGCTTGGCGTCAAATGTTCTAATGGCAAACAGAGTTTGCCTCTCACCTGCAGGAGAATGCCAGTAAGCATTCGCACTGTCACTGGAGCTTCTTTTTTCTAATAGACAAACTCAGGTAGGCTGCAGTAGAGCATAAGTCAGCTCAACACTTGGCCTTGATCTCTC